>CM046443.1:62269021-62453669 GCA_025506515.1 Flaveria trinervia
AAAGAGAGAGTGAGGATTTGGCCTGATGCCAGGGTGTCTTATAGGATTCAAAAGAAAAATATTCCACGGAGATATATTGGCCAAGTAAAGAAGATTGTAGATAAAGTGATCTCTCTAGCCTTTGTAGTATCACCTTGGGAGATCCTAGTTGAATTCAAGAAAGCCTATAAAGCTAAACTGACCCCCAAAAGATGCTGGAGAATAAAGTGGTGAAAAAGGGGTTAGTGTATAGGAGACTTGAGGAAGTTAGAAAGAATGAGCTCCAGTTGTTCTTAGAGGGTATTCACCTAGATGAATTCGCATATAGAATCATAACAACTGTCAAGCTAAAAAATGGGAGCAGGCCAAATACCTATCTGAGTACTATGGGCCTGAATCACTCTTTGAAGGAGAAGCAGAAGAGCTTACCATGGAGGAACAAGTAACTTCATTGAGGCCTATACAAGGGAGTCTTACAGACTCATATTTTGAAAGTAGATCTCATGGATGGGGTAACATCTCTGTGTCCAGTTCCCCAAGACACAGTTCCCATCCATCCTTTGCCAAACAAGTCATTGAGACTTCATCCCAGGCCTGTGCTTACAAGGGTCACTTCTGAGCTGATCTAGTAGACAAAAAGACCAATCTTTCTGCCATAATAAGTGGGACATCTTTAATAAGCTTAAAGGTTTTGGCTGCATTGGTTCAGGGGGAGTTTGTTGGACCAAAAGAACCAATGAGTCAGATCAGAAAAACCTTTAAGTCCCACAAGACATCACAACAACTGAAGAAGACTTGATCAGCTGTTTGACAAAGTCTGAAGATCAACAGCTGAAGACTAAAGTACTGAAGACTTGAACTGCTGAAGACCAAAGTCTAAAGATGAACAGCTGAAGACTAAAGTACTGAAGAACAACAGCTGAAGTACAAAGACTGAAGACGTCAGCTGATGACAACAACTGACATTCAAGAAGTCCAAGTACTAAAGCTTTCAGAGTTTGTCACAACAGCTAAAGAAGCATTCTTTAGTTGTTGTGATGGTTTCCTTTGAGTAGTTTTATTTTCTATTTCAGTACTTGTAAAACGACTGAAGAGCATGTTCTTCAGTTGTTGTTGTTTCAGTAGTTTCTTTTCAGTAGTTGTAGTGATAGTTAACACTTGGTATTTTTGTTAGAAGATGTTAGTTGTTTGACATCTTCAGTAGTTGTGTTAACTTTCAGTAATTAAATAACAGTTAGATGTCACTGTCAAGTGACATCAGCTGACGTCGGCTTTCCTTATAAAAGGAAAGATGACCTAATTGTAACCGGGCGATAAGCCGAGCCAAAGCGTGTATTGTATGAAATATTCCTTTTGGCAGAATTTCTCTCTCTATAACAAACACTGTTTCATTGATAAATTTGATGTGTTTTTGTTTAAATTTGTTAATTTTTGTGCTCATTCCACTGCAAATCCAATCTAATTGATCAAACTAGATACCGTGATCCTAACATCTTCTGAAGAGATTCTGATCAATCTTTCCTCTTTCATACCCATGTTGAAGAAGAAAGGATGATAGAGTCTCATACCACTTTCTTGGAGCTTGATGAAGACCATACAGAGCTTTGTCAAGCTTGTACACTCTGTGAGGGAAATCTGGATCTTCAAAGCTAGGTGGTTGACTTACATAGACTTCTTGAGCAATCTTTCCATACAAGAAGGCACACTTTACATCCATTTGATAAACAGTAAATTTCATGGACGCAGGATATGCAAGAAAGATTCTGATTGCTTCTAGTCTGGCAACAGGAGCAAACACGTCGTTGTAGTCAATTCGTTCTTCCTGAGTGTATCCCTGTGCCACTAGTCTTGCTTTATTTCTGATGACTATCCCTCTATCATCAGTCTTGTTCCTGTACAACCATCTGGTACCGACAGGGTATTGTCCTTCGAGAAGATCTACCAGCTGCCATACTTCTTGTTTCTTGAATTGGAGCAATTCTTCCTGCATTGCTTCAATCCAACTATTGTCTTGAAGCGCCTCTTTGATGTTTTTGGGTAATGTTCTTTCCCATACTCATTACATGAGTTGGTCCAAACAGATCCATGTGAAGTAACTTCAATGGAGTATTATTAGTGTTCACCAGCTTGGTTTTGTGAGATGATTTATGTTGTTTTCCTTTGAGGCACACTGAGCATTGATCAATAAAATTGAATTCCTTTTGAGGAAGACCAACTACGTGGTTTCCTTTGACTAACTTGTTCATATTTTTAAAGTTAGTGTGCCCCAAACGTCTATGCCAAAGCTGTGACTCATCAAATGATGCTTTAGATAAAAGACATGTTTCTTCCTTAGGTGATGCAGAACACAGGTTAAGACATATGTATTAATCCTCCTTGTAGTCTTTAAGACAACCTATTCTTCAGGAATCTGAAGTCCAGGTTTCAAAATGTAGCAGTGAGTGTCTGTAAAGTGAGTGGAATATTTTTTGTCGCAGATCTGAGACACGCTTAGCAGATTGATATTCAGTTGTTCACAGTAATTCACTCTGTCAAAGCTCAGCATCCCATTTGTCATAGATCCTTCTCCTGTAATCCTGCCACCTTCTGAATCTCCACCGAATGCCACAGTAGTTCCTTTGTATGTACTTGAAAACATGAAGGAGGGAATGATCTCCAGTCATGTGACGGGAGCATCCACTGTCTACATACCATAGGCTATTAGACCTGTGTGGATGAACCTACAAACAAAAAGAACTAATTAGAATAAGGAACCCAAGCCATGATGGTCTTGGGTTTCCTATTCCTATTCATGATAGTCACCTCCTGGTATTTCCCTCTAAATGGTGATTTAGATGAAGGTGATTTGGGAGATTTTTGGTAATGAATTGGTCGAGTCATCTCATCTACATCTACTGAGGATTCAGATGAATAATGAAATCGTTGGTCTTTATTTCATTGTAAAAATTTAGCCCGAGTTTCATTATCAAAAGTTGGTTTTTGCTTAAGAAGGTCAAGTTTGTGTTTCATTGTGAGATGATTTCTTTGACCCTTCCTTAAATCCTTCGAGTTATTTCTATCATTTGTTGATCTAGGAGTCCTAGATTGAGTATTATGAAGATGAGGTTTGACAGAATGCATCACAGTAGATGTTTTTGAGATGGGCTTGTGTTGTGGAATTCTCAACCCCTTCTGCTTGAAGTAACAATCAGATGTATTGTGATTGTTCATGTCACAGATTGAACAATACTTGTTGAAATAGCAATTTTTGGTGGAGTGATTGTTCATATCACAGATAGAACAATATTGGTTGAAGAAGCATTATCGGTCTTGTGATTGAACATGTCACAAATATCACAATACATTTGTTTGTTTCTCAAATCAGTTTTTTCTTGAGTGACTCAACTAATACTTTCTTTTGATGAGTCACTTTCTTTTCTTTGGGTGATGAATCAGAATCAATCCTTTTTGTAGATTGTTTCACAATACTACTCTTATTCAGTTTTCTGGGCTATTCTGTTTCTTCAACCTACTTCTCACCTCTTTCTCAAACTTGTCAACATGTTCTTTGTTACAGATATCAAACCCAACTCCTGCCTTAATTTTGATGACTGAGGGTCTGATGAAGTTTTATGTGTTGAACTCAGTTTTACGGTTGGTTCTTTTTCAGTGAAACCTTTGATTTGCTTGAATTTTATGGAGACACAATCTCATTATCAGAACTACTCTCAGTAGTGGGTTTCACTGTTTTGACATATTTCTTTTTCCCTTGTAAAACAGATGGTATAAATTTTATAAAAGGTACAATTGCTTTTATAGGGCTTGATGGTTTTTTGACATTCACTGTCTTGTCAGAGCACTCTTTGATTTTGATTAGGTGTCCTAACTTGATTTTGTCCTATTGGTTTCAAATAAACACTAGGTTTGTTTTGAGGATTTCTCACTTGTTCCACTACTAATTTAGGTTCCACAATTTTAGGTTCGATTGATTCAGAGAGTGATACAGAGTCAGGCATGATAGTGTAGTTGTCATTGTATGGTGGAGGACATGAATTGTATCCAATCCTGACATTTCCTTTGGATCCTTTTGTGAATCCAGCATTTCTTGCAGCTTGACTGAAGACATTTGAAACTTTTCAAGTTTCACTTCAGTGTGAGATTGTTGAGCTTTAGCTTGGGGTAACTTTTCAGTAAGTAGCTCATTTTCAGCTGCAAGATTGTATTTCTCACCGTGCAATTTTTCTATGTCAGAAATGAGAGATTTGATTTTGATTTCAAAACTTTTTAGTTCTCTCTTCATCATTTCTGACTTCACCTTTTCTTCTTTAATTTTATCTGCTAGTTTATGATTGTGATCTATATACTCTTGTAATTTATTTATGCATTTCTCACTACAAATGTTAGTTTTTACCTCAGTAGGCATTGTAGATAGTCCATCATTGATATGAGCCATGAGAGCATGATTCTGGAATTGAGGCTTGACTTCCTCAGCATACACACTCCAGTCACATATCCCATCTTGTTTGATCACAAGGCACTGGCAGAAGGCTGACTGCTTGCATGGGCTTGATTTGTCAGCTGTGGTTGATTCTAGTATGTTTGTTGATGATGAGAATGATGGTACTAATGTTGTTGATTGTTTGAGTGATAGCTTGAATTGGGCTGTGAGGATGATTGACCAGGAGAGTTCCGTGAATGGTTGTTCTTTTAGGAGCATTGCACTCTCTTGAGAAATGGCCAGTCATGCCACCATTAAAGCATTTTACCTTGGATTTGTCATATCCAAGCTTTGTGTTCTCATTCAGGCTCAACTTTCTTCCTTTTCTGAAGAATCTCTTCGCTCTCATGGCAATCATTGCCATTTGCCACTGTAGATCCATCTCCTCAACATCATCAGGATCTAATTCTTCTAAATCTTCCTGTATTATATGGGCAGAAGTGAGTCTTCCCCCAAGTTATGCTTCAAAACTTGCAACAAAGGCATTGTAAGTTGCCTTTTGCTCTTCTGATTTTAAGTCTTCTAGAGAGATTGGAGGTGCAGTGGAGACTTTTGGTGCTTGTGCTGAAGTTGAATGGTGATTTAATGATGGAGATGCAATGAACCAGTATTGTTCATTTGATCTCTTGATGAGATGAAGTCATCTTCCTCTGTGATGAAAGCATTTTCAACAGAATGTGATTCTGAACGGAATTTGTAGGCTTCAATCACTCTTGGCCCACTCAGATTTCTGCTTCGATCATTAAGTTCCAAAGCTTCGATCTTGGATATCATAATGTCTAGAGTGGTACACTCAAGATCAAGAGTATTTTTCAACATTGTGACATTTTGCTTCCAGCTTTCAGGTAGACTATGAAGCATTTTCTTGTTGAGTTCTTTAATGTTGTATGAAACACCCATAATTTCCAAGTCATTGACCAACTGTACAAATCTGTGCAGTTGTTTTGATATGGATTCTCTTTTGGTGTGATGGAAGGTTTTACAGATTGACCAGCTTGTCTTTGTTAATTTCAGCAACTTCACTGCTACCTTCACACATAATTTTGAGAGCATCCCAAACAGCTTAGCAGTTCCATATTTTTCAAATCTTTTCAACACATCCATTTTGAGTGCTTGAGTCAAAATAGAGTATGCTTTAAGATCAATTTTGATTTTCTTATAATCATCTCATCCAGAGTTAAGTCTTCAATTGGTATTCTAGCAGTCTTGTACACTGCAGCTTGAGCTGTTGATAGAGTAAGAGGAATATGTGCACCCTTACATATTTCGATCCAAAAGTCAGGATCTACACCTGTGATATAATTTCTAAACCGTATTCTCCGTTGTTTAAACTCAGATTTGTGTTTAAGCGTGGGAGGTTTAGGTGTATGACCTAATTCAGAGTAACTGTTAGAATCCATGTTGATTTGTGTAAATATAGATTTAGTTGATTTTAAGATTGATAAGTTTGATGAGTTGACTTGTTCAAGCAGTTCTGTTGAGGTTCAGAATGAGTGTTCTTGTTGTTTGACAGGAGTATTTTTGTTGTTTGCTAAGTAGAGACGATAATATCTACTACTAGTAACTTGATTATCAGATCAATCGAGTTCTATTCAGTCTGTGTGTAGATCTGAAAGAGAATTGAGAGCCAAAGCTCTAATACCAATTGACTGAGTTTGAGTAAGAGTGATATTCTTACTGAGAATCGAATATGATAATCAAGTCAATGATGAGTGGAGGAAACAAACAATCAAAAAACATTCAAGCATGAAAATTACTCATAAATGTTGTTTGTATTGATATATGAAAGTTGATAAGTACAAAGAATAACTACAACAAAAATTATCTATTTCAGCCATCACCTCAGTACAAGGTTAACTATTCTATTTATAGACAAGACAAGATGCCTTTACAAAATGACTAAACTACCCTTGACCTATTACATCAAAAACTAGTCTAAATCTTGATCCGCATCTCTGCTTGTTCATCCGCATTGACAAATGCGGATGAGATTATCTTGATCAGCATTTCCACTTGATCATCAGCATTAGTAAATTGGTCATCAGCATTGGTTAATGCGGATGAACAAATACTTGTGCGCATTTGGTTGGTCATCTGCATTTGTCAATGCGGATGATCAAAGTCTTGTCCGCATCTTCTTTGTTCTTCCACATTAGTCAATGCGGAAGAGTAACTTGTTCTTCAGCATAAGTATTATGTCTTCCGTATTAGTTACTGCGGAAGAGTAAACACTAGTCCGCATCAGATTTTTTTCTTCCGCATTAACTAATACGGAAGATAACACTAGTTATTTTTCTTGTAGATCTTCATCCGCATTGCATCATGGACTTGTGGGATTCCAGCTGAACAATCATCAATTCACCCATTGAGTTGGCATGTATAATCCTTTGAGGGTGCAACACATTATCAGTTAGTACTCTGTATGTACACGGTCCCTAACATAATTAACATGAGTACCAACATCAATATCAGCACCAAAAACTCATCAAAGTTAGCTCCAACTGACTCATCAAGCACATGGAAGCAACCAACCAACCTCTAATGCACTTCTGAGAAGTTTGAGTTTGTGATTGAAGCCTATATGAAAAGGAAGTCAACCTTAATGTCAGAATCATGGTCTCATGTCTTACATTAATAATGGTCCAAATCCAATGCCATCTAAGGTAAATCTAATATAGTAGTGAAAAGTGCATAAAGAATTATAGGGATACAAAGAACATAATCACAAGTTAGCTATTATAGTCAAGGAAGAGATGGTCATATATGAAATGTTAAAACAAGAGATGAAAAGTTTTAAAATTAAAATAAAATCACTTCTTCCAGATATTGAAAAACTTCATGGTGAAAAGTACACTATAGCAGCTGAGAATAAGAGGTTAACTAGATTATTAACAAAATCAAAGTTGGGCAATCAGCTACTAAAGTGAAACTCGAAAAGTTTCTATTTTCTTCTTAAGTTGCAAGAGTTACTTAACTCACAGAAACAGCCAAAGGATATGACTAGGATATGATACAATTCTTGTCCTACTTGAATAATGACAACTATACGGTATGCTTGAGTCATTCACTCATATGGATAAAACTGAACCTAAAGTTATTGAAACTAAAAAAATAGTTTCACAAATAACTAATTTTGAAAAACAAAACCAAGTGTTTACATTGAAACCAATGAGGATAAAATCAAACTATGTTGGACTGAACAAGTGCATTATGAAGAATAATGCTTGTCATAATCAAACATAATATGTTCTAACTTTCCAACAATTGTTAAATAACACATTAGTATCATTAACAATCATAACAGTCACTAATATTGCTTAAATTTCTTTTTCAGGTTTATAGATAAAAGAAAACTTTTCTAAGTGTTCGTAGCGGATAAAGACTTGCCCATAGGGATGAACAAGTCCAATGTGGTGGATAAAGATAAACTTCCAAGTGTCTATAGTGGATGAACATTGACACTACGGATGAACAATTGACACTACGGATGAACTAAGTCCACAACTAATGAATGGTCCCCAACGATGTTCAATCAACAATGGATGAACACTTCACATAGGACAACAAACAGGAAAACATACAACTAGTGTTCACAGCGGACCTCATCCGGGACAAACCTGATAACTTATTCAAAATCCACAACTGATGACTAAGCATCTACAGCAGACAATTAACATCCATAGCGGACAGCTTATAGAGTTAGTATTTTTATGTAATTTTCGTTTAGATAAGGGTAGTCTGGTAATTGGAAATAGCTTTTTGTATAGGCTATAAATAGCATTCTACCCTAATCATTGAAAGATTTTGAACAATCATTACAAACAAGCGATTCTTATTAATTAAGAATTCAATCACTAGCAATCATACACACACTCCGACAGGTTCGTCTGCATGACCTGATGAACCTCCTCCACCTTAGCCTTTTCCGAGGCCCTTAGGTTAGCACTCTCATCACCGCCTTTGTGGTGATGAATCTTGGGCTCTTTATGAGCTGTGTCCCCAGCCTTAGCCTTGCCTCTCATGACACACGATCCAACACCACATCCACCACAACCTCCACCTCGCGAAGCCTTTAAAGATTTACCTCCAACCATCCTCTAAACACGCTATAAGATCCAAACACCAACATGGTCATTCAACGTAATAGCTTAGTTTATGTCAATTATAGTAAATCCCTCATTACAATGGTCAGTTGTGATTATCCACTTAATTTACTCTTCATACCCCAACCATTTCATATCCTCACTACATTAGTATTTAAATATACTAAAATAACATAAATCATATAACATGCGCACATAATACCGGTTAACATTAAAGAAAATACCTCATGTCACGTAGCTACTCGAACTAGCATCCTTCCATTTTCTCCCATTCTTAGTTTAAGTTTAGTTTTTTTAAAACATTAACCCAATTCATTTAAACTTTTGCTTTGATACAACTTGTAAGGCCCCGTTCCCGGGACACTCACAGTCGGACAATCATCACACTTAAAGTAATAAACGTACATTTACATTTACTAAAATATAGCAACGGAATAACTTAGCAAAACATTTCATATATTAATAATCGCTTTTGCAAAATAATACATCATTTTAAGTTACAAAAATATCATTTTTTGCATTACATCACAAAAAACATTATCATAATATAAAATGGATGCCATCCAAAACTAGCTAAGTACCTGCCCCATGCCATCCTCAGCAACTTTAACCTGCCAACTTGAAATACATAAAAGTCGGTGTTGTTGAGTGAGTTCTAGTTTTAAAATGTATAATACTTTTGCAGGATCGTTTAAGGGTTTGAACACAAATTACAACACAACAACACAATGAGGAGATTATCTAAACTCTAATCAAACAGTAAACTGGGTTAACCAAAAGTGATACAAAGAACACAAGTAAAGCAAGAGACAGAACAGGAGAATATGGTTTTCAAGGATGCAGTATATTGCTTTCTCAAGTTCTTTTACAAGTGTTACAAAGTATGTTAAAGATACAAGAAACTTGAAATACTTATACTACAACCTACAACCGGCTATACTATGAAAGCCAGCTGGATACAATTGACTAGACACTAACAAAATCAATTGTAGAATCAAAAGGCATATCTACCTTTTGACCTTATGACTATGACATGCCATAGCTCACATCCTTATACATTACAAAAAGGATAAATACATAAAGTGGAAAGTTTCAGACTCAAGACCTCAATGTACAGTTACCAAAAGCATGGACCTTTTCACCAACTCTTGTAAGTTGGTGACTTATCAGAGACGGCAGCGGAAAAGGTGCTTTATGGAACAATACATCAGATAAAGCATGTGTACTAAAAGTCTTTGGAAGAAATCTGTCTTCATAGGGTGAAGCTTCGGAAGACTTTGTCTCTTGAAGCTTCGGAAGACTTCATGTTTGGCTTCGGAAGATATTGGTCTTGACTTCAGAATATTTTACACTTAGAATGTTTTTCTAATGAATTGTGTAAACTCCGAAGCATTCTTCACTTCAGTACTTAGTGCATGTTGCTGAGACACTTTGGATGTTTTGGGTTGCATCAGACTTAAGGAATCCTTACAAACTCCCCCTAGGCTGATGCTACCAAAACACTTAGAAGATATTCAGATGTTGGTAGTCTTCAGTACAATCAAGACCATTCCTTTCTTCATTTGGTAGTCAGGATCATCAAGACTCTCATAGTATCTTCTCATTTCAAAGAGATCATGCAGAGGTAAGTTGATTATGTCTTGCCAGGAGTAGACATTCTCAACACCTTGATCTCTGACAACATGCCATCTTTCTGGATTGCTAGAATAAGTCCAGGACAAGATAGGTGTCTCAGTTGCTAGAGGAGCCACTTTCATAGGAGTTGATTGGGTTGCCTCATCATGCACTTCCTCAGGTTGATCTGATTCAGCCTGGGGTGTAGAGGTAGATGACTTTGGCTTCTTCTTTTTAGTCTTTGGTTTAGAAGCCATTTTCTTCTTCATCTTTAATGTCTTTAACTGAGAAGACTGGTCTGCAGCACCATGTTGATCATCAGTCTTTCTCAGTTGGGTGTTCCTCTCTCAGGTTCAGAAGGAGAGGGAGTTTGACCCTGTCTTGGATCAGAAGATGAAGTTTGCTGAGGCTCAGCTGGAGGTTCTGGTTCAGGTGTCTTTGGTTGTTCAAACTTGACCTCCACTTCAGGTGGGACTTGACTTGGAAGAGAGTGCAAGTCAATCAATTCACCACTTTTAATCTTCTGCTTGATCACCCTTATATGCTCATCCATTGTAGATAGAGACATGGGACCAAGTCTCCTACTGAAGAATCCATATGACTTCAAGAAGCTCATCATTCTTTGTCTGTCAGCATACTTCTTTGCATTCTTTTGAATGATGGCTCTTGACTTTGCAACTTCTTCCCTTAGCTTCCTTTTGGTTGTTTTTCTTTCTTTGACTAGCTCAAGCTCAAGTTGCTTTAAGTACTCGAACTCAATGAAGTCATAGGACAGGGGAAGAAGTGCATTTGCCTGATAGAAGCCTGTGGCACTCAGGTAGTTTATCATTTTGATTCTATCCTCTTCTTTATCTACCTGAGGTTCTTGTGGAGCCACATCTTCCTGTGCAGGACTTTCTTGAACTAGAGAGAGAGTGGGAGTATGCTTGTAAAGTCTTTTCTGTCTCTTCTCCTCTTTGAATTGGAGAAGTAACCTTGCATCTTCTTTCTCCTCTATCTCTCTTGACACTTCCATGTCAGCCAGTTCATTCAACTCTTCTAAGGGGAGGGAGATGATTTCATCAACATCATAGTTCCTAGTCTGTAAATAGGTAATCCTGACTGCCCTTAACTCATCATCTTTAGCATTTGGTCTGGGGGCAGCCCTGATTGCAGCTTGCATGAATTTAGATGACCCAGAAGAACTTTCTCCCCTTAGCCTCCTTTTCCTCTCTCTCTCTCTTCCTCCTCAATTTCCTCAACAGTCATTATCCTTTTCCCTTTGTCACCAATAGACCTTTGTGACTCAGGGTGGATTGAGGCTTGGCCTTCATTGCTTGGTGTAGCTTCCATGCTCTGGCCAGAGAGAGGCTGAGAAACACCTCACCAGCAGGTGTCTCAGATGGAGTTTGGACCTCTGCAGTAGTTGATGATGGTGATACAAGGGTCTCAGGTTCTGCCACTGGGCCTTCAGCCAAGGTTTCCCCTATGAAACTAATCTTAGGGTCCACCTCAACATCCAGTTGACCGATGACATTGCCTGATTGCCTAAGTCTCCTTCTTAGAGAGAACTCTGCAAGGATCCTGTCTTGGATTCTTTGAGCCAGCCTGTCAGCTTGTCTAGATATGAAATCTGAAGTTGCTGATCATTGACCCTGTTTTGTAAGGTAGTCACCTGAGATTCCAAGTGACTAACCTTAGAGACTAAATAGGTGCATGTTTTTGACAATTTCTGCACCTTTAGTCTCAAGTTCCCCTCATCTTCATCAGAAGAATCACTGGGGGATGAGATGATTGGACCAAAGTCCTCTCCCTCACCACCAGCTTGAGTTTCTTGGCTGCTGGTTTTCCTCTGCTCACTGGCAGCCTCAGTTGAGATGCTAGAGGGTAGAGTTGCCATGGTTGAGGTCTGAATGATGTAATCACTTTCAAAAGTGAGAGCCTCTTCCATATGGACATCCGGAACTAGTTCAGAAGTGTCCACCTTAGTAATAGGTGACTGATGTGGGATAGACTGAGGAGAGTCAGGGGTACTCGTCTCTCTTTGAGTAGGGGATAAGAAGAGAGACTCATGGTACACACCGAATCCTAAGTCTTCATCAGCATAGAAGGATAGGTTGGGAATTGGTTGGTTGAGATCCAAAGGCTGGGGATGGTAGCTGTCCCCTGAAGGTTGTTCACTTGAGTGTTGAGACTCAGAGTGAAAGCTTAAGGCTGTTGGGCTAGTGAGCTCATCAGTGTGAGCATGAGGAACCTCATCACTGATTCTTGAAACAATGGGAGTGGTCTGCTCCTCAGAAGAAGTGGGAGCTCCAGTATCCACTTCTTCCAGTATTGGTGAGTATATGGGGTCCTCCACAGACTGAATAGTCTGAGCAGGGGTTCGTTTGGATTTTCTTTGGTAGGTGATGGATATTTGAGGTTGTGTAGAGGGTTGGAGAGCAGTAGGTGTGGGTTTAACACTAGCTTGGACTGCTAGGTTGTCACCTTGAGCAATGAGCTCTAACATTTTTGGGACTAGGGCTGTTTCTACCCCTGGGAAGCCTACAGTTGGCTTCTTCATAATTTTAAAGATGTCGGGCTTCATCTGTCCCAATTTAAGAATATTACTTGTTTCCCTCAACTGTGAGCCCAGTTCACAGTTGAGAATGTGTTGAACATATCTAGGAAACATGTAGTATTCTAAGGGGTCTAAGTTTGCAAATAAATTAGTATAAACAAATTGTGAATACCTGAACTTGACCCCTGAATCATTCCATGAACTATAAAGGAGAGATCCTCAGGAATCTGGTCCCATCCACCATGCTTGTTTGATAAGCTGTGGATAACCACATGGAGTAGGTATTTCCACTGGGATGAGACCTTCCCTTTCCTAAAGGTCTTTACAGAGAAATCTCCTTCATAGCCCATCTGCTCGAAGGAATTATTAACCGCTTCCTTTGGGAAGAACACTTCACCTTCTTCATCATCCAGCTGAAGATGTCGGTTGATGATGGCCGGAGTGATGAAGATTGTTCTCCCCTGCACTGTGGCAGACAGTGCCTTCTCTCCATCCATAATGACCTCTTGGCAGGTCTTCCAGAATTCAAGCAAGTGATGCTCATATAGAGGAGGATCAATGGTTAGGGAGGTGAAGTAGTGAGACAAAGAGAAGAAACGGCAAACCTCTGAGAAATGAGGATCTTTGTCAGAGCATAACAGAGCAACCTGATTGTGTTTTCTGTGTAGCTGCATGGCAAAGTTAGGATCATTTCTGTGAGCAAGGTCAGCCATTGTGAGGTAGCTCAGAGACGAAGAGGAAAAAATGGGAAAGAAATTTCAGAGAGAAAGCTTTGGGTTTTAGGTTTGGAAGAAAAAGAGATGATAGAAGAGGGGGAAACCATTGGGTTTATATGAGAGAGAAGGATTTCAGATAAAGTTTAATGAAAGAGGATAAACTTTGAAATCTGTATGTCGGTCCCACCTCTGAAAAAGTAGTTTACCTTTTTGCTAAAAAAGTAGTTTTCTTGGAATTCGAAAAGCTTCCGAAAGTAATTTGTCTTCGGAAGTTTTGATTGAAAAAGCTTCCGAAGCTAAAATGACTTCGAAAGAATTTTCCTAAGAGTCTTGAAGATTTATGCTTCGGAAGAGAAATAAACTCTTGGATGCTTTGTATAAGAATGAACAAAGCTTCCGAAGGTTAATTTTGCTTCGCAAGGAAAAAGTCCTTAAAAATGAATAAGTGTCTAAGTTAAGAATTTTAAGCTTCAGAAGATAAATTTTGACTTCTTCCGAAGGTAAAATCTCTTAGACAGTCATTTATTTTGAAGACATATTTTTTTTCCGAAGGTAAAACGTTATCTTCCGAAGTATCAGAAAATTTTCAAGAATCTAAGGAAAGTCTTCAAAAAGAGTTTTTCATTCAAAGAAAACATGAGCTTATGCAAGTGATGAACTAGACAACTTAGGACACACATATTTTTTAAGAAGAAATAATTAGAATTAGTTTTAAGAAAAAGTCTACTCAAAGTTAATCATCCCAATAGCTGATATCAGATACTTAAATCTTGTTCATCAAAACTTTTGTGAACAGATCACATATTGTTCATCTGTGTGAACTTTGACTAGTTTAATTAATCCCTTTTCATAGTTATCTCTTATTAAATGATACCTGATGTTGATGTGTTTGGTCCTTGAGTGCTGCACAGGGTTCTCAGTGATAGAGATAGCACTATTGTTGTCTATGTGGATAGGAGTCTCTTTGAAGTTAAATCCATAGTCTAGCATCTGATTTTGAATCCAAAGCACTTGATCACAGCAGCTTGCAGCAGCAATGTATTCAGCCTCAGCAGTTGATGCAGACACACAGGATTGTTTCTTGCATTGCCATGAGACAACCCTTCCACCAAGGAATTGACATCCCCTAGATGTAGACTTTGCAGTCATGTTGCAACCACCATAATCACTGTCTGTATAGGCATACAGATTGAAAGTAGGATTCTTTGGATACCATAGACCAAGTGTTGAAGCACCTTTGAGGTATCTTAAAATCCTTTTCACAGTGATTAAGTGAGACATCTTAGGGTTTGCTTGATATCTTGCACAAATACATGTAGGAAACATGATATCAGGCTGCTAGCTGTAAGATACATAAGAGACCCAATCATAGCCCTGTATAAGTGCTCATCTACACACTCCCCCTCAAGATCTGGACCAAGGGAGTGGTTTCTGACTATGGGTGTCTTAGCAATCTTACAATCAGTCATGTTGAATCTCTTGAATATATCTTGAACATACTTTGACTGACTTATAAAGATGCCATCTTTCACCTGCTTCACTTGAATTCCCAGAAAGAAGTTGAGTTCTCCCATTGAACTCATTTCAAATCTATCTTTCATCAGCTTTTCAAAGTCTTTGCAGAGCTTTGAATTGGTTGAACCAAAGATGATGTCATCCACATATACTTGAACTAGCAGAATGTCTTTTCTTGTCCTTTGATGAAGAGAGTTCCATCTATAGTACCTCTCCTGTATCCATGTTTACAAAGATACTAAGACAGTGTCTCATACCACTTCCTGGGTGCCTGATGCAGCCCATAAAGAGCTTTGTCAAGCTTGCAGACATAATTAGGATGATCAGGATCTACAAAACCAGGTGGATGTTTGACATAAACCTCCTCATCAATCACTACATATAAGAAAGCACACTTTACATCAAGTTGATAGACTTTGAAATTCTTGGATGCAGCAAATGCCAGGAATATCCTAACAGCTTCTAGTCTTGCTACAGGAGCAAAGACATCAGTGTAATCAATCCCTTCTTCTTGTGTGTATTCTTGAACAACTAGTCTTGCTTTGTTCTTGATGATGATTCCTCTATCATCCTTCTTATTCTAAAAACCCATTTGGTTCCAATGGTAGTCTTCCCATGAGGAAGAGGACAAAGGTTCCAAACTTTCTGCCTTTTGAATTGAAGCAGCTCTTGTTGCATAGCTTCAACCCAACTTCCATCTTTAGAGCCTCCTCAACTTTCTTTGGCTCTAACTGGGATAGAAAACAAGAGTGAAGACAAACATTTGCTTCATGGGTTTGCCCTCTTGTCTTTACCCCGGAGATAACATCTCCAATGATGTTTGTGGTAGGATGAGACTTGTGGATCCTTAGCTGAGGGATCACAGCAAGTTGCTGAGATAGATCCAAATTTAAGAAATTTAGATCTGGTCTTGAAGATTGATCCTCCACATTATCACACTTATCAAGATTAACTTGATCCAATGAGTGTGTGATATCATTGATGTTGTCATCTATGGTATGGTTATTAGCATCAAGAAATTCTTGATCACTGTCACCATCACCATTGTTGTCTTCTGCAATTGAGGTGTCTTTATCTGGTTGAGAAGCCTCTGAGCTGGAATTTGAAGGCATGCCAGATGTATCAGCTGGATTTGTCATTGTAGTGCTGATAGAAACCTCATTTGCTGAAGTAGTTTCAACTGGAGCTGAAGGTGTGTGAGTTGAAGGTCTTCCTAGCTCAAATCTTGGATTAGGATCACCTGTATTTAATTTTCTACAGATCCTGAAACATGCTCACAAGATTTATTAAAACAGTTGGTAACTAAATCAAGATCAAATAGCCAATCCGGAACAGAACTAGCCACACTGGGTGTGTGCTCATTGAAAGTCACATTGCCTGACTCCTCAATAATTCTAGTTCTGAGATTGTATACTCTATAAGCTTTAGCTTGGGAAGAGTATCCAATGAAGTGTTCATCGTCTGATTTCTCAGCAAACTTGGCAACTTGATCTTTGGTATTCAAGATGGTGCAGGGACATCCAAATGACCTGAGAAAACCAATGAAAGGTTTCCTCTTGTGCCAAAGTTCATAAGGAGTCTTACCGTGTGTCTTAACTACCAAAACTCTGTTTTGCACATAGCAAGCAGTATTAACTGCCTCTGCCCAGAAGGTGATAGGCAGTTTAGAGTCAGACAACATAGTTCTTGCAGCTTCAATAAGTGTCCTGTTTCTCCTCTCAGCAACTCCGTTTTGTTGAGGAGTCCTGGGAGCACTGTATTGTCTTGTAATACCCTTTTCATCACAAAATGTATCAAGGATTGGTTCTTGAATTCAGTTCCTTGATCACATCTTATGGTTTTGACCTTGTGATCACATTGATTCTCAATCTTTAGATGAAACTCTTTAGAATCTCGGGAGTCTCATCTTTAGTTCTAAGGAAGAAGACCCAAGTGAATCTTGTAAAATCATCTGTGATCACTAGACAGTATAAGGTCCTTCCTAAACTCATTACACTGGTGGGGCCAAAGAGATCCATATGTAACAAGTGTAGGGTGTAGTGATGGAATTCATTTCCTTAGGTATGGGATGTTATGTTGCTTCCCTTTCAGGCATGCAACACAATGATCATCACTTGTAAACTCTTTCTTTGGCATTCCAGTTACCAAATCATGCTTAGTCAATTTATTCATGTTTTTGAAGTTTACATGGCACATTCTTTTATGCCATAGGAAAGACTCATCACTATTGGCTTTAGATAGAAAGCATGAAACTTCTCCAGAGGGAGATGTTTCTTGCAAATCCATCTTGTACATGTTCCCTTTCCTAGGGGCTCTGAGCAGGATGTGCTCATGAGGATGACCACACCAGGCTTGAGAACAATGCACTCATGCTCAGTAAAGAGCATGTTATGTCTTTGGTCACAAAATTGGGATACACTCAGAAGATTGTACCCAAGCTCCTTAACAAAGTTTACCTTTTCAATGCCGAGCTTACCATTTGTGACCTTGCCCCTTCTAAAATGTAACCACCTTCATCTCCTCCAAAAGCAACTGGTCCTCCATCAATTCTCTAAAAATTATGGAGTAGAGACCTATTGCCTGTCATGTGCCTGAACAGCCACTGTCAATTATCCAGATGTTTCCGTTTGTCTTGAGCTGTTCCTGCACAAAGAAAATGATTAGTTACACTTGGAAACCCAAGCCGTACTTGTCTTGGGCTCAGTAAGTGTAATAGAAGGTAATGCAACAGTAATAGATCCTATGGTTGTACTGTGAGGATCTTCAGCTATTGTTGATGGAGAATTTCAGTCATACGGTCTTTCTTAGACTTCCACACCACCTTTGGACTCTTGGACTTGACCTTCAAAACCTTTGAAGCTTTTGGAACTTCACTGGTTTTGATGACTGAACCTTCGGAAGATTCTGCAGTCACTGCAGCAGACTTCAGTGCTTCGGGAGAACTCCTTTCTTCTGAGACCAATTGTACTTCCGAAGGTAATTTTCCATTTACCTTTTCTTTGATTTGGAGCTTCCAAGGGAAACATACTTTCCTTCCGAAGCTTGAGACTTCTTGAGATTCTTTGAAGTCTTTGTATTGGTCATGTGGATGGTACTCCTAGGATTGTATGGGCAATCCTTAGCAATGTGAGAAGTATTTTCACGCATGACACATAACATTTTCTTCTTCAAAAGAGTCTCCTTTTGAGAGCAAGACTGGCTTTGGTCACATCCCTTCTCCACCTTCATCTTGGAAGATGCTGAGACAGTTCTTTTGGGCTGTGAACTGTTCTTGGAGTTTGATGGTCCGGGCTGTGAACTGTTCTTGGAGTTTGATGGTCCAGGCTGTGCAGCAGTGGTACACAGCAGCTCAGTCTTCTTCTTGGCTCTGAGATGATTTGAACATGAACCAGGACTCTTAGATGAGGAGTCTTGGTTGATGTCTTCAGTCTTTACTACTTTGAAACTTGCAGAGATAAAAACTTGTTTCTGCTTAGCATCAAAAGTAGCTTGATTTCTTAAGCCTTCTTTGCTTTCCTTTTGCTCTTCCTGATCAAGTTCTTTCTTTTGGACTTGGTCATTACAGATGATTTTTTCTCCTCAGAAGGATAGTGGCCCTTGGAAGAATCTCTTCTTCACTCTTCTCAGAGGAATTCTTCACTATCACTTCTTCATCATCCTCACTTATAGGATCTATGAGAGGAAGCTCATCTTCACAAGTTCCACACCTAGGATATCTTACAGACAAGATTGTGTGTGGAGGAGCTATCTCATTTGATCCTAGTCCCTGTCTATTTTGATAGCACACTTTGTTATGCAGGGATGAGGATATCATGTTTTTGAAGGTCTCTTCTGAAGAACACTTTTCTCTGCCTTGGCTTTGCTGATCACAAACTCAGCCTGGCACTCAGTCAATTTAGTTATGAGATCTTGGATCTGAGTTCTAAAATCTGTATGTTCATGTTTTAGTACTGAAATGGTTTTCTCCAAATCTTCTATTTTTAACATGTAATCATTTTCAGACTTTCTAAAATCAGATTTTAATATGTTTAATGACTCAAGATCGGATCTCATCTCTAAGTTGTAGGACCTATATCTACGATTGAACCATACGCATGGTCCAATCGCACGAATGGGCCCAGTCACATCTAATATGGGCCAAGGCCTATATATACCAATTTCAATGTGTAGGTAAATTAAGGATTCGAGAGGTAGTCTGCCCAGAGCCTAGGGCTGCCAGATGAGAGGGGAGATCATGCTCGATCTCCCCTTGCCAAGAGTCTTGATTCTTATATTGTAACGAGCTTGTTTATCAATGAAACCAATCTTTGAGAGTTCATGTTATTGATTTGACTTTCGGTTTTGGTTGTTTATCCATCCGTCAAGAACATGCTCGGATGTTTATCGATCTAGCCGACTTCATAATACTTGTAAGGATCATGTACTGGACGATGTACTAGCTGATTAACGTGTATACCGAACCAAATAGTGCGGAATCCTATTTTATTGGCGATCCAATCAGTGAGAACGCACTTAGAAACAATTATGTATTGAATCTAACTTTAAAAATCAATTAGAATCAATGTACTGCAATATATGAACTTGGAGTATGATCTAAGAGGTTTCTGGACGGCTAGGGTACGTGAAGTGGTTCAATGCTTACATTTTTCCACGAATTAGGTGGTATTTATAAGTTAGGGTTACTCATTCGGGCGACTGAACCATTTTCATGGTTCATTCGTGCGATTCAGCCATTTGTTGATCCACGATTGAGTGTTCAGTTGTGCGTATGAGTTAGTCGCATGAAGTTGTTCAGGCGTATGGACTATCTAGGCGCATAGATACTTGTCGCATGGCCATTCGGACGCATGTCCACTATTCTGGCACATGGTCCAGTCGGATGGATGAGAACTTCACTTAACCAAGTTTGAATGTATTCATTATTATACATCATGTATATCAATTCAAACAATCACAAAGCTATATAATCTAGTCAATATGCGTTACACAACTCATTAATGAAATATTAAACATTATAAATCACAACCAAACATTCTTATTTCATTAAGTACCCAAGCATTACATAAGTGTAAGACATTAAAGACATATTACATTAAGATCCGAATCTAGGTACATATGTGTCAACAAACTCCTCGTTGGACCTAGATCTATCTACTGTCTTACATCTTTCATAACTTCCTCAAACTTCTTGTACTACTCTTCTCTAGTGAGTCCTGTGTGTATCTCGAAAGCAAAACAGAGTCGTATCACATTCTAAAGTTGTAAAGCTTGTACAGTATCTTGAGAGTCATAGAACAGTGGCCACTTGTACATGTATATACATCATCTTCAGACAAGTTCGTAAGCCACATAGGGTCAAACACCCTGATGGTTTCCATAACACCATTCTTGTTTAGGACAATGACTTCTTCTCCTGTCCTCTAATCATAGTACCACCATTTGAAGTATGGAGTGAAGTCCTGTGGCATCTCTCGTAGGGATCTTTGACATTGTTCGCGGGGACTCCACTTCAGCACTATCTTTGGTTTTCCATTAACGGGATCAACCTCAGACCATCTGAGATACCTCATTGGCTGTTGAGGTTTGAAGTTGACCCATGTGGTGTGGTACCCTCTTCAACGAGCTGCTTCAAACCAGGCAGACATCTTGCGTGGATCAGCGTATAGCAATTTCAGCTTTGCTAGCTAGTTTAGCTTAAATCCAGGAAGAGTCTTCATGTCATGCGGGAACCTCAAGTACTCGATCCCTTTCTCACGTTTAACTGCATAAATGTTAAGATCTTCAAAATATGCCCACCCGATGATTTTTCCTGATACCTTATGATGTTTCTTTACTTTGTACAGCTTGGTGTAGACAGTCGACTTTGAAGCACTTTGTTGGGCTTTTATCTCTTCAAAACATGCAGCCCACTCAGCCTTTCTGATATTAACTTTAGCATCCGAGGCTTGGGTCTTATCTTTAGTCTTGTTAGACTCTTTTTCCATTCTATCCAGAGTGTCAAAAGTTTCACTGACAAGGTTGTCGCCAGATTGGGAACGACATTTCCTTCAATGTCAGTATACTTTGGATAGTGTTGTCTGTGACATCTTCCATCTCAATCTCATCAACGTTGTTGAGCTCATCGTCACTTTTAACTTGGACTGTTGGAGCATCCTTGACAATTTCTTTAGGATTTAGCATGAACATTTCAGCAGTTTGCTCGTCGGTGAGATTGTGAATGATCTCTCCTTTGTCAGGAGTGTACATCATCGATCTCCTAACTATCCCCTACAGGTCAATAATCATTGTGAGCTAAGTCTTGATCTGTTTGAGTGGAGCAACATCATGTCATCCCTCTGAAAGTTTGGATGTGCTTGATTTATACATGTACACAACAATCATTAGTAAGTAATCAAAACAGAACCGTTAAACAATCAAAATAAACATCCATTACATAAGTTTAATACAGGATTCGATTAAATATGATTTCATTAACATAAATAACTAAATATTATCATATCTGTATCCTCTACTCTTCTGCCACCGGGGCAGATGTGGAGGCACTCTGATCTTGAGTCCTTTTGGTCCTCCATTCGCTTGCAGATGTGGCACCCGCATCAAAAGAATCCTATTCATCATGATCAACATCTATATCCGTATCACCCTCATGATCATCACCATCATCATCATCATCACTCTCATCATCATCAACATCATCATCTCCATCTCCATCACCAATCTTTAGAGGCTCTTCCCTCTAGTTTCAGCAAGATGTCTTGTTTGCAGCTCTAACTCCTCAATCTTCTTGGCATGTTGCTCTGGAGCTGGGACATCTCTAAGCGATGTGCTGCAATCTACTAAGCCTGCTGAGAAATCTGCTGAGATTGCATGGCAGTCTGGTCTACTAACTTACGAATTTGTGTAGTCTTCTTGTCATCAGCTTCTAACAGACTCATCACCATACGGTTCAGCACTGATAGTTGTTCCTCTACCCCAAAGGGAGGTAGAGGTGATCCAGATGGATATGGAGAGAAAGATGATGGTGTAGCGGGATGGCTAGTGGTGGTGGTGGCTGCAGTGAAGATTGGGGTGGTATAGATGAAGATGAGGGTGGGGTGGGTGTTGTGGATATAGTGGTAGATGGGGTGGTAGTAGTGATGGTAGGTGGAGTGGTGGTGGTAGGTGGAGTAGTGGTAATGGATGGAGTGATGGAGGTGGTGGTAGTAGTGGTGGTGGGGATAAAGGTCAATCTTCTCTTCTTCTTCCTCAAGCCGTGGGGCAGAGCCATCCTTTTCTTCGTCGAGCCCTTCGAGGAGGATGTCCCCCTCAAACACGGCTTGGCTGATCGAGAGCATAAATAGGATCAATGTCAGCCTCTCCCGATCCGCCAGGGCATAAATAGAAGCTTTTGGAACTTCACAGGTTTTGATGACTGAACCTGGGAAGATTCTTCAGTCACTGCAGCAGACTTCAGTGCTTCGGAAGAACTCCTTCTTCCGAGACCAATTTTACTTCCGAAGGTAATTTTCCATTTACCTTCTTCTTGATTTTGAGCTTCTGAAGGAAATAGACTTTCCTTCCGAAGCTTGAGACTTCTTGAGATTCTTTGAAGTCTTTGTATTGGTCATGTGGATGGTACTTCTAGGATTGTATGGGCAATCCTTAGCAATGTGAGAAGTATTTTCACACATGACACATAACATTTTCTTCTTCAAAAGAGCCTCCTTTTGAGAGCAAGACTGGCTTTGGTCACATCCCTTCTCCACCTTCATCTTGGTATATGCTGAGACAGTTCTTTTGGGCTGTGAACTGTTTTTGGAGTTTGATGGTCCAGGCTGTGCAGCAGTGGTACACAGCAGCTCAGTCTTCTTCTTTGCTCTAAGATGATTTGAACATGAATCAAGACTCTTAGATGAGGAGTCTTGGTTGATGTCTTCAGTCCTTACTACTTTGAAACCTGTAGAGATAAAAACTTGTTTCTGCTTAGCATCAAAAGTAGCCTTGATTTCTTGAGCCTTCTTGCTTTCCTTTTGCTCTTCCTGATCAAGTTCTTTCTTTTGGACTTGGTCATCACAGATGATTTCTTCTCCTCAGAAGGATAGTGGCCCTTGGAAGAATCCTCTTCTTCACTCTTCTCAGAGGAATTCTTCACTATCACTTCTTCATCATCCTCACTTATAGGATCTATGAGAGGAAGCTCATCTTCACAAGTTCCACACCTAGGATATCTTATAGACAAGATTGTGTGTGGAGGAGCTATCATTTGATCCTAGTCCCTGTCTATTTTGATAGCACACTTTGTTATGCAGGGATGAGGATATCATGTTTTTGAAGGTCTCTTCTTCAAGAACACTTTTCTCTGCCTTGGCTTTGCTGATCACAAGCTCAGCCTGGCACTCAGTCAATTTAGTTATGAGATCTTGGATCTGAGTTCTAAAAATCTGTATGTTCATGTTTTAGTACTGAAATGGTTTTCTCCAAATCTTCTATTTTTAACTTGTAATCATTTTCAGACTTTCTAAAATCAGATTTTAATATGTTTAATGACTCAAGATCGGATCTCATCTCTAAGTTGTAGGACCTGTATCTATTCACTTTAGCAATGCATTCAGGAGTACAGAGATGTTCCAATACCTTGGCTTCATCATGGTCAGCCATCAGTGCTTGGTTTGGAGAAGCATCTTCCACCTGAAAACTCCAGTCAAGCTTCCTTCTTCAACAACAATAGCAGCATGTTGCTTAGGCTTCTCAGACTGAGGAGCTTTGTCAGTGTAGTTTGGTCTGGGTGGTGTTTGGACCCTATTTGCTTTAGGTGCCTTACACTCCCTAGAAAAGTGACCCATAAGGTTACAGTTGTAACACTTAACTTTGCTTTTATCCAGCCCAAACTTTCCACTGGTAGCATTGCTTGGAAATCTTCTTCCTGTTCTCTTGTAGAACTTCTTGGCTCTGTGAGTGAGGAGAGCCATCTGCTGAATTATCTCCATGTATTCCCGGTCATCTGGATGAATACAGTCCAGGTCTTCAAGAGTGAAGAGATAATTCCCACAGCTTTCATTAGTAGACACAAAGGCTGGAGAAGAACTTGTCTCTTGGAATGGACTTCCTTGAGTAAAGTTTTCCCTTGGTGTCTCCGGGAAGGTGATGAAAGGACCCTTTTGTGAGTTGTCAGGGTAGCATATGAGATGATGTTGGGGTTCTATGCTGTCCCTTTCAACCACATGAAAGGCTGAACCCATTTGATTGTTGGAGTTGCCAGATGAACCTTGTATGTTCATCTCCATCTGGTATCCACTGAGAATCCATATAACTCTATCAGAGTAAGAGTTTTAAGGTTCTCAGTCCTCTTGATCACCACACAATAGTGTGTCCATTGCCTAGGAAGTGAGGACATGAACTTCCTTACAAGTCTCTGTTCTCAAGAGGAACTCCTCCATCCACTAGGGTATCCACAATCTCAACATACCTGAAGTATTGTTGGGTCATGGTTTCACCTGCTTTAAAGGTGAAATTTTCAAACTACTGCTTCAGAAGATCTTTCTTGTTCTCCTTGGCTTCAGAGGAGCCTTCATACATCAGCTTCAGTGCATCCCACAACTGTTTAGCTGTTTTGCACTTCTTAAAACCTCTGTATACAGAGTTTGGGAGAGCAGTCTGAAGAGCAGTCATGGCCTTCCTGTCAATCTCTACTCTTTTTCTATCTTCATCTGAGTAGTTGGCCATATCTTTAGGAATAATACCAGCACTAGTAGCAGAGGGGGTGCTGGGTATGAAAGGTCCATTTTCAACAGATTCCCACATTCTTGAGTCAAGAGACCTGATGAAGCCTTCCATCCTCATGCACCAGGTGTCAAAATCATCAAGAGTGATCAGTCGGGATTTGTTCATGGTTCCAGTCTCCATATCAGTCTTTGAGATGGAAGCCATTTGAAGAGTTTTGTGTGAGGGATCTTAAGATGGTTAGAACTTATATCAAGAGCCTGAAAGCTCTGATACCAATTGCAGGATCGTTTAATGGTTTGAACACAAATTTCAACACAACAACACAATGAGGAGATTATCTAAACTCTAATCAAACAGTAAACTGGGTTAACCAAAAGTGATACATAGAACACAAGTAAAGCAAGAGACAGAACAAGAGAATATGGTTTTCAAGGATGCAGTATATTGCTTTCTCAAGTTCTTTTACAAGTGTTACAAATTATGTTAAAGATACAAGAAACTTGAAATACTTATACTACAACCTACAGACGGCTATACTATAAAAGCCAGCTGGATACAATTGACTAGACACTAACAAAATCAATTGTAGAATCAAAAGGCATATCTGCCTTTTGACCTTGTGACTATGACATGCCATAGCTCACATCCTTATACATTACAAAAAGGAAAGTACATAAAGTGGAAAGTTTCAGACTCAAGACCTCAGTGTACAGTTACCAAAAGCATGGACCTTTTCACCAACTCTTGTAAGTTGGTGACTTATCAGAGACGGCAGCGGAAAAGGTGCTTTATGGAACAGTACATCACATAAAGCATGTGTACTAAAAGTCTTCGGAAGAAATCTGTCTTCATAGGGTGAAGCTTCGGAAGACTTTGTCTCTTGAAGGTTCGGAAGACTTCATGTTTGGCTTCGGACGATATTGGTCTTGACTTTGGAAGATTTTACACTTAGAATGTTTTTCTAATGAATTGTGTAAAACTTCCGAATCATTCTTCACTTCAGTACTTAGTGCATGTTGCTGAGACACTTTGGATGTTTTGGGTTGCATCAGACTTAAGGAATCCTTACAACTTTACTTTCCTTAAAACCATTCTTTACTTTCATTCGCGATCATACATCATATGTACAAATAGATAATCTTATTATTATCTTTCATCATCATTCGTTAACATTCATTCAACATTGTACGTCATCATAATCATCCATTCTCATTCATTATCTTCCTTACGTTACCATTGGTACATTCATCATTATCTTTTACTTTTCATCGAGACCAATGCCATGTGCTATACCCCAGACATCATGCACAAGTCTGGTATTGGGCTGAAATATAAATAGACTTCTAACATCATGCATAAGTGCTAGCTCCAGTACTGGGGTAAGCGACAAGGTCCTATACATCTGGTCAATCACAAGGATTAGACCCCTATGTGCATCCTCATGCATTAGCTAAACCACACAGAATTGAGCTAACAACCCCTCAATGAGTTGTTGACCTCCTTTCATATTGCTTGCAAAACTGTTCACTTGTTCATTCATTCTTCCTTTTATTCCACTTTTCATCATCATTAATTCACGCTTTCATTACATAATACTTTATGTTCATTGATAATAACATACCACGCAAAGCCACGAAAATATAGATAATAAGGAACATAAAGAAAACATAGCATAAACATACATAACATCATCATACACCACCATAGAGCATCACAAAACATCATATAATCATCCCCGGGAACATCCCAAGTCATAGCATAAAACTTCCTTTTTCCCAAAATTTCAAAAATAATTCTAAGTCTTTTAGGCACATAGGTAATATGCAGGCACACGAGCACTATGCAGGTGTGTGCAGACTTAGGCACATGGAGAAAGTGAGCATAGGGGCACTATTTGGGCACAGGGACACTATTTTGGTGCATGGCCAAAACTTAGTCATCTAGGCTCATCTTAGGCGCATGGGTACTATGCAAGCGCATGAGCCTGACTTAGGCACATGGGCCCTTTGGCATATGTGCAGTTGGGTGCATGGGAACACTTAGGTGTTTTAGTCATATCCTAGGCGCATGGGTACTATTTGGCCCATGAACTTCAGGCGCATGGGCAAACTACCATCTAACTAACATCATAATTCAGTCCTAAATCATATCCGAACATGTTCTAAGCTTAGTTATAACATTCTAAGCAACATAAACAGAGTTTATGATCATAACCATAAAACACCCCAAAAATACACCCACCCACATACATATTCACATATACATACAAGTACATACACCCACAACAAATATAATGGTTATAAAATGTAATTCCAGCCCCAAAACAAGTTAAAACATGTAAAAGTGGGGATCTAGAACTCACCTTTGCAACTTTCGGATAGACTTCTAAACCCGAATGCACTATGAGTTCAAACACCTCAAAACCCACCAAAAACACACAAACGAACATACAAACAAACATAAGCACATAACCGAGGCTGTAAACCAGCCAAGTACACTTCAAAACATCGAAAACATACCTTGAATTCGACTTCTTCCAGTTCTTCATCAAAAACCCTAGAGCTTCACTTTCTCTCTCTAGAAACTATGAAAAGGTATGTGTAGTTGTATGGGTGGCCATATCACCTTTTTAAACAAAATATTAATACTCTTTTCCCCATGTACAACTTAAACCCCTCAACTTGGGTTCTTTCTCTTCTTCACTTTTACTCTTTATTTCCCATCTTTTTGAAATTCTGGTGACTAATATATCTCATTTCCTCTTCAGTCTCTCATGTTTACTAGAATCCCTTTTTATGCTTCCACTATACTCGCACCAAGGGAACAACTTTATTTCATCATCTCTTTTCTATTCAATCAATGATCACCATCAGTTGCTCCACATAATTGAGCCATCATCCACCTTAATGTCCTCCGATGGTACAACCATATCTTCCTCAGCTAAACATTTTCTCAAATGAGATACGTGGCACGTCGGATGAATTCCGCTTAACTCATCCGGTAGCTCCAATCTATAGGCCACCTCTCTTACTAGAGCAATGATTCGGAAAGAACTATGTATCTCGGGCTCAACTTGCCCCGCTTCCTAAACCAAATGATACCCTTCCAAGGTGAAACCTTCAGGATAACCTTATCACCCACCTTGAACTCAATAAGTCTACGTCTATTGTCAGCATACAACTTCTGCCTATCTTTGGCTGCCTTCAGACCAATATTACCTCAATAAATGGGCGTTCTACGTCTCCTACTATATAGCATCTCAAAAGTGGGCATAGCAATGCTGGCATGATAATTGTTATTGTATAAGAATTCAGCTAACGGTAGGCGGTCATCCTAACTTCCTCCAAAATCAATTAGGCATGCTCGGAGCATGTCCCCAAGCATCTAAATGGTTCTCTACGACTAACCATCCGTATGTGGATGATAAGCCGTGCTAATGTGTAAACTCATCCTCATTGCATCAGGAAATCTCTTCCAAAACTTGAATGTAAACCTAGTGTCATGGTCAAACACAATACACACTAACACACCATGAAAATTTACAATCTCCTTGATGAATAGATCCGCTAATCTCTTGGATGAATAAGTCTCATAGATTGGTAGGAGGTGAGCACTCTTCGTCAGACGATCGAATATCACCATATGGCATCGACCCCCTTGTGATATGTGGTAGCTTCCTAATGAAGTCCATGGTGATATGTTCCCACTTCCACTCGGGCATATCCAATGGGGGATCTTCCCATATGGCTTCTCATACTCTAGCTTCACTTTCAAACAAGTATGGCACTGAAGATCATGTATAGATTGGACTCACTTTAGTTTAGAATTTGTATATAATCTATTTTAATAGGTTTAATGTTAGTTTACTTTTGTTTGTTGTTCATTTTGTTTAGTTTTGCTACCCAGCGAAACTATGAGCAAACATGTAGTTTCGCTCATAATCAGCTGTTTAGTTCACCGGTGAAACTGTTGTTGCTGCTAGGAGAATTTATTGTTTTGGAAGCATAGTTTTGCTAATAGCGAAACTGTCAGCGAAACTATGAATTGTATATACAGTTTGATCTTCCTCATTGTTGGGTATGCTTGCAAAACCGTAATCGAATATTTGTGTTGCAAGAAAACTCTGTAAGTTGTCATTTCACTAAAATATATTTGATCTTTATTCTATTGATTGTATTGGATCCTTGATTGTTTATGTTTGAATACTTTAGTGGTTATGATCATTCTTCTTCATCTTCATTTTTTGGCTTTTGTTTATGATATTGAACAAATAAATATTTCAATTCTATTTAAAAACGATCAAATGGACCAACAAAATGGTATCAGAGCCTTAGTGCTCTTGATTGTTTGAGGGTTTTGATTGTTTTTATTCTATATCATTATTTCATCAATTCTAGATCATAGTTGAGTGTATTTGATATGAAATTTGATTGAATTTGGCTTGTTATTGGTTGGGAAAACTCTGTTAATCATGAGATTTAGGTGATTTCAGATTGATTTCGTGTTGAAAAAGCCTTTCAGATTCATCCAGCAAAACTGCATCTTCATCCAACAATATTGCATTATCTTCTAGCGAACTACAAGTGTTTCACACTTTGTAGTTATTTTCAACGTCCCTACAAAAGTAGTGATTTTGAATGAAAGTTCAACGGTGCTTGTGTGCATATTACAAGCAAAATTTCTTTTCAAAGTATAATTGAACGAAAGTTCAAGCTTGTTTCATGCGAAATTGTCGATGAAACTAAGCCGCTCCAGCATTTGTCTAGCGAAACTGCTGCTGAAATTCCCAGTGAAACTACTATTTGCCCTGTGAAACTAGTCTAAATTTGAAAAAAATCCTTCTCCGTGAAACTAGCTCTGTGAAACTAGCTATCTTGTGTGAAATTACAATTTCTTCAGCAAAACTAGAATGTCAAAGATGACTTCTCTCACCCTTGCCGATTTAGAAAGTGTGGCTCCTAACCAACCTCCGAGGCTCATAAACGGAGACAACTTTGAAGATTGGAAGCAATGTCCCAAAGCCTTTTTCTTTTACACCGACCATGAGCAATGGGAATCTATCATCTCCGGTCCTCAAAATAAGGATCCAACCACATTCAACGAGAAAGATCTAAAGCTGATTGATAGAGACCAGAAAGCTTTTGGAGCACTAACCCTATGTCTTGCCCCAGACATCTATAATAGATTTTCTGAACATAAGAATGCTAAATCTCTCTTCGATGCTCTTTGTGAGTTCTACGATGGTAACGATGAGCTGGTGAAAGACAAGGTATTCAAGATGAGAAGGAGTTCAACTCTTTTGTGGGATACAAGAATGAAAGCCTGACAAATCTTACCAATCATTTTCTGATAGTTTTTAGCACACTGAAGAAATATGATGAGAAACTATCTAATAGTGAGTAGGTTAACGAGCTGTTGGACTCTCTTCCACCTCAATGGAGTTTACAAGTGAGAATGTTAAAGTAGGAAAGAGGTTTCACTAACTAAAAGCTTATGGACATCATTAATAAACTTAAGTCCTTTGCGCTTGACATGAAGAGAAGGGAATTCAACTAAACCATAATGCCTACATTCGGTTTCACTCAGAATGCTGCATTACTATCTTCCGCTGCAAGCTCTCCATTGCAAGCATCTCGACAAGGCAGGGTGAATACTATTGATTATTCCGGAGGTAGTGGTAGTGCTAGGAGAGATCAAGACAATTTGAAAGCTAATCCTGAAATGTCAGTTCCTTCCGAGGCAATGACACGTTTTGGTATGTTTGTTCAAAGTTATGAAGCCTTGGTGGCGGGGGAGTTGAGGGGTAAAGGGATGACAATAGAGGATATGTATCAGGTGGATCCTGATGATCTTGAAGAGATTTAATTCAGTGGCAAATGGCCATGCTATCACTCAGAGCTCAAAGATTCATAGAGCGCACTAGAAGGAAGAACTTCGAAGGTCAAAGTTCTAACTCCAAACTAGGGTTCGATAAGCCAAAATTGAGGTGTTCTAATTACAAACAGTTGGGACACTTCAAACATGAATGTCTATTGCCCATCATCACTGATCCCAGTAAATCAGGAGTTCCATGACTGGTTTCAAGTGGGAATAAAGAATAGATGAATCCCAAGAAAGATACAACTTTGATTTTTAACATTGATTGAAGTGATGAGGTTGAAGAGACGAGAGAGGAAATTAATCAAGCATTGGTGGATGAGATTATGGAAGAAAGGAAGAAGGTGAACTGTGAAGATGATTTGGATTTGTTCAAAGAACTTAGAGATGAAGTTGAAGTATCTTTGAAGGTCAAAGAGGAAATGGTCATAGGAGATATGGATGAGAAGAAGCGAAAAGAAGGAATTCAATCCACTGAGCAGAGTAATGGAAAATATGATGTTGCTGAGATTATCAAAGAAAACAAGTTGAGTACTCCGGTGCGCCAATGTGAGAAAGCTTTAGTTGCAGAAAAGGTGGTGATGGTTCTTCCTTATGAGGTAATTCAAGACATGTGTTCTTCTGCATGGAAAATTAGGCTATTTGGGGTATACAAAGCTAATTATTTGTTAAATGATAATGAAAAGATTTAAATGAATTAATGCATAACTTAAAGTAAATGAGTTTAATTATTTTGTTAAATTAAATGATGTTTCCAATGGCTCTCTTACTCTAGAGAAAGTCAACTCTGTATCTCAACTCGCTTTTATTCTGTTGAGTGTCTCTCAAATTTGTGATAAAGACATATTGGTCATGTTCAAGTCCAATGAATGTCTCTTTGTGAAATCTAAGATTGATATTCTAGAAGATATGATATTAATGTGGGCTCCAAGAAAGAATGACACATATCTTCTTGACATGGGTTCCAAGGAGTCAACGTCTACCTTCACTTGTCTTTTGTCCAAAGATTCCACTTTTAAGTCTTTCCTATGGCATCGCAGATTCTGCCACATTAATTTCAAAAATATAAACAAATTGGTTAAAAACAGTCTTGTTAAGGGATTACCTTTAAAGGACTTTTCTGTGGTTGAAAAATGTATGGCATGTAAGGCCCCGTTCCCAGGAAATCTCACAGTTGGTTAATCATAGCATAAAATCAATTTAATAACAAAAACATTAAAGTGGAAATAATTAGACATTCATTTAAAACTTAGAAACCATATTGTACTCATTCATTTGTCCTTTAATTGCAAAGAAAACACAATACTTGTTCTAAATTACAATAAAAGATTTCATAAATAGGAATGCCATCCATAGCTCCCCAAGTAGATCCGTGCTGCCACCCTCAGCATCAGCATTAACCTGCCAACTATTATGCATAAAAGTCAGCTTTGCTGAGTCAGTTCTAGTTTTAGGTAAATAAGAAAATAAAACTTTATCCATCATATAATGACCATGCATACATAATACATAACATTTTCATCTGAATAAGCATGTTCATTATCTTTCATTCTTTCTATCTTTCACTTCATCATAAAAGATATTGCACCAACCAAGAGCTCCATGTTGATCGACAACGAATGTTGATCCCTGTCGGTACACATCATCATGGTAGCTAACCCCCGACAGTTGATTCACACTACAAGGCACATAGTCCGCTCATGAATACGGATCAATCATCATACATCAGACTCTTATAAGTGAAGTCTATCATAGTGCTTGCAAGACTTTTCATCATCAAAGGGGCCCAAGGGTAACATTCATTAAGTTTCACTTTTCATTTATATCATCATCTACTTCAATATATATATATATATAATACTTAACTTATTATGTACACAACATGCCAAGTTCTAGTCATCATAAAACTTAACCGACCCTCCAGGGGACAGTGGAGTTTTGGGGGCGGCAGCCCCTAGTGGGGTCCAAGGGGCAACGCCCCTGGCTGGAAAAATCGATCTTCCCGTTAAAACCTCATAAAACTCGGTCATTTAAAAACATATATTAGTATGCATAATAACCCCAAAACATGGAAAAACTTACAACTAAGGGGATCTAGAACTCACCTAGAAACTCAGACTAACTTCTAAACTAAGCATACAAGGCTAGGATCACACTACACAGCTTACACACAAGTTGACACTTAAAGGGGTTCATTTCCGCCTAAATTTGTTGTTTATTTCGCTACCAGAAAAGCAGTTTGCAGCCAGTTTCGCTAACAGTTTTGCTGCCAGTTTCGCTGAAAGTTTTGCATGACAGTTTCGCCCCAACTTTCGTTGGAATTCCATGGCTGCGAAATTATCTGTGAAACTATAGTTTTCGTAGAAATCCACAGTTTCGTAGATTGAATAGGCAATTTTGCTAGATGCTTACACAATTTCGCAGATCGCATCAAAATTATGAAACCAACTTGTTTTTAACCCAAAATCGTAACTTTTTTTTCCAATCTCTTAGTTAATCATCCATGAGGCTATATCTAAGCTTTTACATGTTTTCATACGTAAAAATGTGACCTTATGCGATTCTTTGGCAACTTTCAATACCCAAAACCCTATAATCCGGGTTTGATCTACATAAGGGTTTAGAGGTCAATTCTTACCTTGATTTGTGCTCTTTTCTTGTGGTTTGATGCACAACCGTTCAGATCTTCAATCCCGTAACCTTTGAAGCTCAAATCTTGAGTTTTCTTCACTTTCTCTCTCTACTTTCTCTGTCTATTAGTTTTGTGGCTAGGGTTAGAATGAGAAGAGGTGGTTGATTAGATGGGTTAAAGGGCTGATTATGGGGATAAAATCACTTAGGATCTTTCCCATAAGCCTAATTAGCTCAGAATCCATTTCCTTTCTTTAGTAATACCACTACTTAAGCCCATTATCCTTCATGATTCGTTTTAAATTTCGGGTGTGTTATAAGTCACCCCCACTTATTTAGGTTTCGTCCTCAAAACCTGTTAGTCATCAAACAATTGAAGATAAAATTTCCTCATCTCCTCCTCGGTCTCCAACGTTTATTTGATTCTTTTCTGTTTCTCCCTATACTAGTACTAGCGGAACCACTTTATTACGTAAGTTCTTCTCATTCAAATCAAGGATGGCCACCGGCGGCTCTACATAGTTCAGTCGTTCGTCTATTTTAATGCTTTCTAATAGTACAAATGCATCACTATGTGGTAGACATTTCCTAAGATATATACATGGATGTAGGGTGAATTCCACTCAACTCATCTGGTAATTCTACTCTGTAGGCCACTTCCCCTACCCTTGCGATAATATGGAATTGCCCTATGAATCTTCAGCTTACTTTCCGCTCATGACCCGTTCCAGGGCGTACCTTGAGCCTACCTTGTCACCACCTTAAAGTATATTGGTCTATGCCTCTTATTAGCATAAGACTTCTGGCGATCCTTTACAGCTTTCATGACTGCCTAAATTATCTAATTCTCGTTGTGACCTCATCACTTCAAGACTTCCCAATCCTTTTTGCCCGATGTCACCCCACCACACCCGGCGTTCTGCACTTCCTATGGTACAGCATCTCAAAGGTGGCATACCAATGCTCGTATGGTAACTATTATTATATGAGAATTCTACCAATGGTAAGTTCATCCCAACTTCCTCCAAAGACGATTACACATGCACGTAGCATGTCGTTGTAGCGTCTAATCGTTTTTTCTGACTGACCATCCGTCTGAGGGTGGTAAGCCATACTAATAGTAGTCTAGTGCCCATGGAGTCGTGAAACCTCTTCCAGAACTTGGATGCAAACCATGTGTCCCTATCCGAAACGATAGACACTGGCATGCCGTGACGAGCCACAATCTCTTTGATAATACCTCTGCTAACCTTTCAGAGAAAAACGTCTCGCGAAGTGATAGGAATGGGCGATCTTTGTTAGTCGGTCAACAATCACCCAGATCACGTCGCTTCTTCTTGCCATGCGTGGTAGCTTTGTGATGAAGTCCATCGTGATGTATTCCCATTTCCACTTAGGGATATCCAAAGCTAGATCTTCCTATATGGCTTTTGGTGCTCTACCTTCACTTGCAGACAAGTCAGGCACTGCTCACGTACTTAGCCACGTCTCGCTTCATTCCCGGCCACCGGTATCTTTCTTTAGATCCTGATGCATTTTCGTTGTACTAGGGTGAATGGAATATCGACTTTTGTGAGCCTCATCCATGATCTTCTCCCTCAGATCCCATAGAGAGGGATCCACTTCTCCCAAATCGGGTTCTATGACCCATGGTGTTTCCCCCAAATCTAAAACTTATCCTTTTATCCTTTCAGAGTTGACTCTGTCCTCTCTCAATGCTCATCCTGAAACTCCCTCACTTGTGTCATAACATGAACATCATGATTATCTGGCAAGCCCTCACCCCGAATTGGTTCGTTTGTCCCTTCTGGCTAAGGGTGTTAGCACCACATTAGCTTTGCCTGGATGATAAGAATTTCATAGTTATATTCCTTGATTAGTTCCAACCACCTCCTCTGCCTCATGTTAAGTTCCTTTTTTTGAAAGAAATACTTCACACTTTATGACGAGTGAAGATGGTGCACTTCGCTACGAGTTCGCTGACAGTTTCGCTGACGGTTTCGTGACGGTTTCGCTGACGGTTTCGCTGACGGTTTCGCTGACGGTTTCGCTGACGGTTTCGCTGACGGTTTCGCTGACGGTTTCGCTGACGGTTTCGCTGACGGTTTCGCTGACGGTTTCGCTGACGGTTTCCGCTGACGGTTTCGCTGACGGTTTCGCTGACGGTTTCGCTGACGGTTTCGCTGACGGTTTCGCTGACGGTTTCGCTGACGGTTTCGCTGACGGTTTCGCTGACGGTTTCGCTGACGGTTTCGCTGACGGTTTCGCTGCCGGTTTCGCTGCCGTTTCGCTGCCGTTTCGCTGCCGGTTCGCTGCCGTTTCGCTGCCGGTTCCCTGCCGGTTTCCCTGACGGTTTCGCTGCCAGTTTCGCTGCCAGTTTCGCTGCCAGTTTCGCTGCCAGTTTCGCTGCCAGTTTCGCTGCCAGTTTCGCTGCCAGTTTCGCTGCCAGTTTCGCTGCCAGTTTCGCTGCCAGTTTCGCTGCCAGTTTCGCTGCCAGTTTCGCTGCCAGTTTCGCTGCCAGTTTCGCTGCCAGTTTCGCTGCCAGTTTCGCTGCCAGTTTCGCTGCCAGTTTCGCTGCCAGTTTCGCTCCAGTTTCGCTACCAGTTTCGCTCCAGTTTCACTGACAGTTTCGCCCCAACTTTCGTTGGCATTCCATGGCTACAAAATTATCCCCGAAACTATAGTTTCGCAGAAAACCCATAGTTTTGCAGCTTGAATATGCAACTTTGCTGGATGTTTACACAGTTTCATAGATCGCATAAAAATTATGAACCAGCCCGTTTTTAACCCAAAATCGCATCTTTTTACGTCTAATCTTTTAGTTAATCATCCATGAGGCTATATCTAATCTTTTTACGTGTTTTCATATGTAAAAATGTAACCATTATGCGATTCTTTGCAACTTTTCAAAACCCAAAACCCTAGAATCCGGGTTTGATCTACGGAAGGGCTTAGAGGCTGATTCATACCTGGATTTGTTGCTCCTTTCTTATGGCATGTGCCAAGGCTAAACACACAAGAAACAACATAAATCAAAAATTGAAAATAGCATATCTAATCCCCTCGAGTTGTTGCATACTGATTTGTTTGGCCCAATCAGTGTTAAACCTATTGCTAAAAAATCTTTCTGTATTGTGATTATAGATGATTTCTCTAGGTATTCATGGGTGAGATTTCTTACCCGCAAAGGAGAGGCTACTGAGGAGCTACAAAAGTTTAATTCTTTCCATTAAGACGATAAGCAAGAGGAAGGTTATAGCCATGAGAAGTGATAATGGTACTAAATTCCGTAATCAGATCTTTGATTCTTTCTGTGCTAGTAAGGGAATTCTGAGACAGCGCAGTGCTATGAGAACTCCTCAATAGAATGGAGTCGCTGAAAGAAAGAATTGCACTCTCATTGAAGCTGCTCATACGATGTTGATCGAATCCACTTTACCCATTATCTTTTGGGCAGAGGTGGTGAATTGTGCTTCATATGTTTTGAACAGGGTGTTTATGAACTCTTTCATAGAGATTGCCTTTGATTGACTTCTTTCAACCATTTGGTTGCTCGTGCACTTTACACAATACTCAGGCACAGAAGATAAAATTTGGTGTTGTGTCTGATTAATGTTACTTCGTTGGCTATTCTTCTTCTCAAAAAGCTTATGGGGTGTATAACAAGAGAACCCGTATTGTGCAAGAGTCTTTCTATGTTGATAGGCAGGAATCTAATTCCTCATATGTTAGATCCGAATTAGCATGGTTCTACTCCGATTGTTTAACTCTTTTACTCTTCCATTTTTGACGATCATGTGTCCATCTCCAACATCCAAACAAATATCATTCCTCCAACTCCATTACCGATCATTCTTCAAGCCCATCCCCATGCATCAACGAACGATGCTACATCCATTGACATTCGATCCTCATCATCATCTTTTGTCATTCCACCTCTAGCTGTTTTTTCATCTTCTCCTTTATCACCTAACCTCATCTCAGCCTGTACAACCCAAATATCCAATTGACTTTACCTTACCATCTTCCTCACCTTCATCGACCCATCAACAACCCTTCAGCCAACCTCCTTCAAATAAATTACCCATGACCATAGATTTCAAATCTTGTAAAGATCATCCCCATGATAACATCATTGGATCTATCACTGATGGAGTTCAGACATGGAGTCAACCTATTTTGATTAACGTTTGTCTATTCTCTTGCTTAATATGCTAAATCATCCTAAAAAAATGTTCATGCAACTCTTCAGGATCGCTGTTGGGTTTAATTGATGCAATTAGAGCTTTAGTAGTTTAGGAAACTCAAAGTTTGGACCCTGGTTGATCTTCCACTAAACAAATGCCCAATTGGAACGAAATGGGTGTTCAAGAACAAACCCAATGATCGTGGCATTATGTTGAGGAATAAGTCCAGATTGGTGGTTCAAGGCTTTGCTCAAGAGGAAGGAATAGACTAGACGAAATTCTTTACTCCTATATCCCGACTTAAAGCTATTTGGATCTTTTTGGCACATGCTACTCACAAGCAGTTCAAACTCTATCAGATGAACGTCAAATGTGCATTTCATTATGGTGACATTGACGAAGAGATATACGTGTGTTAACCACTTGGTTTTGAGGATCCTGACTTCGCTGACAAAGTCTACAAGCTTGATATGTCCCTTTATGGTCTTCATCAGGCACCTCAAATCTGGTACGAGACATTAACACAATATCTCTTAACCAATGGTTTTTCCCGTGGAACCATTGATATGACTTTATTCAAGACGGATGTGGATGGTGAGATGCTAATTGTCAAAGTCTATTTCAATGATATAATTTTTGGCTCCACCAATTCGAAGTTGTGTAGGGAGTTTTACGAAGTCATGCGTGGTCGATTTGAAACGAGCATGATGGGGGGGATGTGCTTTTTCCTTAGGTTGCAGGCTGAACAAAATCTTGAGGGAATTCTCATTTATTAGGAAAAGTATATTAAAGAAATTCTGAAGACATTCAAGATGCATGATGCCTCTCTTGAACTCACCCTTTCACTGCTCAAACTTGCCTCACTCCTAATAAGAACATGAAACCTCTTGATCTTCATCTTACAGATCAATGATCAGCTCCTTATGTATCTTACAATCACTCGTCTCGATATAACCTTTGCTATAGGATTTTGTGCTTCATACCAATCTGCTATGAAAGAGTCTTATGAAAAGAATGTAAAATGAATCTTTTGTTACCTTAAAGGCTCTTCTCGCTTAGGACTTTGGTATCTTTATGGTGGGAATTTTAATTTACATGCTTATTCTAATAGTGATTCTAGTGATTGCAGGTTAAATAGAAAGTTGGTTATTAGAGGTTGTCACTACTTAGGAAATTGTCTGGTATCTTGGTAGCAAGAAATAGACCATAGCTTCTCTTCTACAGGAGAAGCTCATTACATTGCAGCTTCTAGCTATTGCAAGTAAGTGCTCTGGATACAAGATCAGATGATTGAATATGGGATCAACTTTCTCCATTCATTGTTGTTTTGTGACAATGAAGCAACTATTGGCATTGCCAAGAATCTTATTCATCATTCTCGCACGAAGCACATTGAGACACGGATTCATGCAACTCCTGAAGCTTAGGAAAAGGGTTTTATTGATATTATTCCTATAGACACAAAAAATCAAAAGGCTGATCTTTTCAATAAAACATTTGATAAACCTCGTTTTTATGAATGGATCTCTATGTTCGATTAAATATCATTTTAACTTCCTTTTTCATAAAAATATTTGATGTACATATTGTTTATCTCTCTTTTTATTTTCTTTCTTACTTTGTTGTTGAGTTCGCTCCATAGCCCTTCTTTTTCTTTACCAAAAACAATTACATAAAAAATGTTAATGCATATGTAGTTATATATAGTGTGTCCGTCGCTTGTCGAATAGTCTGGGCTTAATGTAATACACCTGATTTGATGTAAACACATGAAAATGGGGCATTCCTAGGAGCATATGCGAATAAGACTCAATCGTATGACTGAGCAATGCTAATGGACCAGTTGTGCGAATGAGAGATGCGATTGGGGCATTCGTAAGACTGAACCATAAGAATGGTCTAGTATACGCATGGTGCAGTCGTATGATTGAACCATACACATGATCCAATCACATGAATGGGCCCAGTCGCAGCTAATATGGGCTGAGGCCTATATATACCGGTTTCAATGTGTAGAGAGATTAAGGATTTGAGAGGGAGTCTGCCCGAAGCCTAGGGCTGTCGGATGAGAGGGGATATCATACTCGATCTCCCCTTGCCAAGAGTCTTCATTCTTATGTTGTAACGAGCTTGTAATCGTTAGGTTTTATCAATGAAACCATTAAATTATAGTTCATGTTATTGAGTGTCTTTTGGTTTTTACTGTTGCTTATTCTTCCTTCAAGAAAACGCTCGGATGTCTACCGATCCAGCCGACTTCACAATGGTATCAGAGCCGGTTACTGCTTGAATGATCTAACAATCATTCTAGCAACCCGAGCTCTTGATTTCTGGATCAACTTCAGATTTTGACAATAAATCCACTTCGTGTTCTTCATGTTTTGCTCAGATCTGGTTACGTGTCTAGTTTCTATGTTAAAATCGAACTCGAAACCACGTTCCAATCACCCCTGCGAATCTTATGATGTCTATGTTGGTTCGTTTCATGTAAAATTCATAAGATTAGGGTTTTTGGCAGCCCTAGCGGCTGCGGATCTGAAAATTTGCGTGCAGACCCGTTCATGCGACTGGGCCATGCAAATTGACCATTCGTACGACTGGACCATGCGAATGGACCATTAGTATGACTGGACCATTCGTATGTTCATTCGTGCGACTGGACCAGTCGTATGATCAATCGCACGAATGAGCCATCGACATTGACTCATCCGCATTTGTTCTGGACCAAAAAAATATGAGTCTGGAACTACCTCTTGCACAGATTTGAGGATGAGCAAAGCATATTCACCCTGAGGTTCTTTTGTCAAATAATTTCGATGTATACCCCATTATTCGTCGGACTTCCCGAATATGTGAATGTAGTTGGAACACAAAAGAGAGAAGAGAAGATGTCAGCAGTCGGTGTTGATTTATGCGGTAGTCAGGAGCATGTGACTACTTAGGGGTCAATCAAGTTATATTTATCCCCACAGAGAGGATTCTCATTCTTAGGGGGAATCCACGTGTAGTGAAATTGAAGACGCAATCAGAAAGTGATGATGTGAGCAGGTTTTGATGATCAATCTACGTGCATGCTCATTTGTTTGATATTGTCAACTGTGGATTGGAACCTTCAACCTTTGGCCTAATACACCTTATGAAGACGCCAGGAGAGCACAATGTTTATATATTGGGATATGCTCAATGTGAGGGGGAATTTCTATAGTCGCTAAGGTTGGATTCTATATGCCCAAGACACATAGAACATTGATGCGGTTAGTATGTCATGATCCAAGTCGGGTTATACCCAATAACAAGCTTTGCAATCACCGACAATTATTCAATTAATGATATGATCATGCAATTAAATAATAACACCAAATTTAGAAAATGGGTTTTCTAAATAAGTCGCATATGAGATTGAACAATTTATATGGATATTTTGTTTATAGATATTGTTTGTAATGTTATTTAAATTATTTAAATAACATCAAATAATAAGTGAGTGTGTATGAGTTATTCTAATAAAAGGTAAATTGTTTGAACAACTTTTATAAATGACTTGTTAATGTGTTATATTTTGGATTTACTTTTGGGGGGAAAACTTAAAACCATAAGAGGTTTCGGCCGCCCCTTTATGGGTGTGCCTCCTCTTGGTTTTGTTGAGCATCTTGAAAACATACACACATTAGATACACATTCACTCAACTCCTTCTCTCTCCCACATGCAAAACAACAACACAAGTAAAAGGTTTTCTTGTTCTTGTTGAAGGATACTCGGCTGAAAAGATTTCCAGAAGAGTTATCCTTCGTTTTGGTGTTCAATCCTAGCATCAAAGGTGTTTTGTGTTAGAGCTTGGGGTATACAAGCTTGAGGGGTCCTTTCCTTGGAGCCTTGGCCGATTTTAGCATCCTACATTTCTCTCTTGGTCAATTTTTGTAGCTGAAAGGTAGTTATTCACAGATTCATGTAGCTGTGATTTTATGTTCATTTACATATTGTTCATAGCTTTCTCACTCACATATAATAATCCTTTTGATTTTGGGTTTGTTACAATATTTATATGTCACCATAAACATGTAATTTCAGCTTTATAATCATGTTTTAAAACATATATATCCGCTGCGTTTTCTGAAAGTTTAAGAGGTTAAACTCGGTTTTATCTTCCAACAAACCCTTCAATGGCATCAAGAGCCGGTTATGTGGATAGCTTGTTTGTTCTTGTCCTTTAAAATTGTTTTTTATGGGACTTTATAACCCTTTTAAGGGCTGCTGTATTCTGTTATGTTGAATCCCCAAACTTTCAAGGTTATATTACACATGCTTGTGATTAAACCTTGAAAGATATGTATGTTGATATGTTGTGTTGTTTGGACAATGTTTGAAACCCGAAATTTTAGTTTATGTTGGCTGAAATTTCGTGGGTTTTGAGGGGATTCATTGTTATATGATGAATGTTTTTATTGGGTTGAAACAACTAGATTAGGTGCATTTTCATTTTACTAGATATCTTGTATTAGGACTTTATATCTTGAAATATGAAGACGTATGCATTGGAAGCACAAAGGAGAAACATGGAGCATTTTGGATGCGGTTTCAAGTGGGAGGCTTTTGGAAGCTTTCTATGTGTTTTTTGTTATGACCCTTAGGAATGCCTTTGGACCACACTTGTGATGGCAAACAAGTGTGGACCACTTTAGATGCGATGGTTATGCACATATGCTATGTTGTTTTATTTACATTATTGTGGTTGATAGCATGTATGTGATATTTGCTTTAACATACCTCTATATGATCTTAACAAACTTATCAAATGGTTCTTAATCATTAAAAGGTAATAAAAGGTTATTAAAATGATTTAATGATTTAAAGATTAAAATGGGTTTTAATCATAGGACCATAGGGTATCTTGTATTTGAAAGCATGAAAATACAAGTACATAGAGTTTTCTAAAACTTTAAATATGAAATCCTTTTTGTTAAACAAGATCAACACCGTCCTTTTACACAACACTTGAGTCACTTGGGAACTCTTATGGGATAAAGGTCACCTAACCATTTTGAGGGAACTTGTGATTTGAGGTGAGAATGCCTTATTTGTGGGATAAAGGTCACCTAACCACTTATTTTGGCAAACTCACACGTGGGTGTAAGTAGGGTATCTTGATTTGCAAACCATGTCAAATGGATCACCTACAATGTGATTTCCAAATGGTGTTGATGGGATTAACATGCTGACTTTACATATGATGTTTCAAGTCGACCCCATATCTCTAGAAGTTGCAAATGGTTGCAATGGTCAATCGTTGACCACCTTATTAATTTAAATCGTGGGATAAAGGTCACCTAACCACAATTTAAATGTAATGTTGGGTTCTAGATTTTAATATAAAAAATGACCTTAAAAGGTATTAATTATTTAAAATAGCAATATCGAAAATACTAAAATAAATCTTTGTTAAATTTTGTAGATGGCCACTAATAATGATAATCATGATAATTCATCCGCGTCAGCCCAATCATTGCGAGCGATTCTCCAAAAGGAACGTCTAAATCAAAATAATTTCATTGATTGGTATCAAAACTTGAGAGTCGTTCTCAAGCAAGAGAGACGATCATATATTTTAGACGACCCTATCCCCGATAAACCTGCTGAGGATGATGAGGAGGCCTATAACGATTGTCTTAAGTACACTGAGGACTCTGTTGAAGTGTCTTTTCTCATGCTGGTGAGCATGACTCCGGATCTCCAAAAGGAGTATGAACATCACGGAGCTTATGACATGATAACCCATCAGAAGGAAACGTTCCGACAGCAAGCAAGGGTTGAGCGCTTCGAAACGGTTCGAGCATTCCATGCATGTCGTATGGATGACAACCAATTAGTTTCATCTTATGTACTTAAGATGAAAAGCCACATTGGCCGCCTCGAAAGGCTTAATTGTCCTATCTCGAAGGAATTGGCCACGGATTTGATCCTCAATGGCCTTACCAAGAAATTCGAGACATTCGTGTTGAACTACAACATGAATGCTTGGGACAAACGCATTGGTGAGCTTCACTCAATGCTCAAAATGGCTGAGGCGGCCATGGGTAAAAGGGTTTTACCCGTTCTCACCATCAATGAAGGTGGGAACAAGAAAAAGCCTCATCCCACACCCAAGACAAAGGTTTCCAAGGGCAAGGGACCTGTATGGGGAAAAGGGAAAGGGGTGGTAAGGGTGCCACCCAAACCACAAGAGAAGAAGCAAAAGGTTGCTTCCAATGACCCATGCTTCAAGTGTATTATCATTTGTTGAAAAAGATATTCACGTTTCTTTGAATGATATGTTCTACTTTAAAGCTATTCCATTAATGGTATTTATGAATTGGTTCATGAAAATACTTTAAATAGTTCATTGTACCAAACTAGCACCAAGAAACCCAAGTTGGATTTGAGTGATACCTATCTTTGGCATTGTCGTCTTGGTCATATAAACAAGAAAAGAATTCAAACACTACAAAAGAATGGTCTTTTAAAAACAAGTGAATGTGATTCATTTGATGTGTGTGAGTCTTGTTTACAAGGTAAAATGACTAAGGCACCCTTTAATGGAACTAACGAGAGGGCAAAAGATTTTTTAGGAATCATACATTCAGATGTATGTGCTCCTTTTAAGCCAATGACTAGGAATGGTGAAAGATACTTCATTACCTTTACCGACGATTATAGTCGCTATGGGTATGTGTACCTGTTAAGACACAAAGATGAAGGTTTTGAAATGTTCAAGATCTTTCAAAATGAAGTACAAAATCAACTCAATAAGTCGATTAAAGTTCTCCGCACCGATAGAGGAGGTGAATACCTAAGTGATCCCTTTCAAGATCATCTTAGGAGTTGTGGGATTGTCTCACAACTCACTCCACATGGAACACCACAACATAATGGTGTGTCTGAGAGGAGGAATCGAACCTTATTGGATATGGTCCGATCTATGATGGCTAGAAGCACATTACCTCTATCATTTTGGGGTTTCGCTTTGCTCTCTACGGCCCCGTATTCTAAATATGGCCCCAACCAAAAAGGTGGAAAGGACACCCCTTGAAATATGGCATGGAAGAGTTCCATCCCTATCATATTTAAGGGTCTGGGGTTGTGAGGCTTATGTTAAGACTCCCACCCCAAACAAATTGGAAGTCCGATCCACCACGTGCATCTTTATTGGATATCCTAGAGACTCTATGGGATATTATTTCTATGATCCACTGGAAGAAAAGGTGTTTGTTGCCAGAAAGGGTGAGTTCTTAGAAGTAAAGTTACTTATGGAAGAAACTAGCAGTAGAACAGTGGATCTTGAGGAGGATCAAGAACCACAATCCGATGCACGATTGGTTGTAACTAGCACTCAACATGAGGATGTTGAGGATGATCAAGTAGTTGATCAATATACACAAAACATTCGCAGATCTGGTAGAATTAGTAATCCACCTGAAAGATACAGATTTTTCATGGATGGATGCTATGTGGTAGATTCCGATGAACCAACCACCTATCGTGATGCAGTGTCCAATTCGGATTGTGACAAATGGCTCGAGGCCATGAGCGTTGAGATGCAATCCATGCATGACAATCAAGAATGGGACTTGGTTGTACCACCTCTTAACTCCGAAGTAGTTGGAAGCAAGGGGGTTTTCAAGAAGAAGACCGATATGCATGGAAACTTGGATACTTATAAGTCTAGACTTGTAGCAAAGGGTTTCACTCAAACTCAAGGGGTTGATTATGATGAAACCTTCTCACCTGTTGTGATGCTGAAGTCTACAAGGATATTGATTGTCATAGCTGCTCATTATGATTACGAGATTTGGCAAATAGATGTCAAAACCGCTTTCCTAAATGGATATCTTTAGGAAGATGTCAATATGGTTCAGCCTGAAGGTTTTGTCGATCCAAAACATCCTTATAAAGTATGCAAGTTAAAGAAATCAATCTATGGATTGAAACAAGCATCGTGAAGTTGGAATCACCGTTTTGATGAAGAAATAATTAAATTCGGATTCATCAAGAACGCTGACGAAGCTTGTGTATATAAGAAAGCTAGTGGGAGCATCATCACATTCCTAGTATTGTATGTTGATGACATACTAGTATTTAGAAACGACATTCCAACCTTGGAAGGTGTAAAAACTTGGCTTGGAAGTTGTTATTCCATCAAGGATCTTGGTGAGGCCGCCTATATTCTGGGAATAAAGATCTATAGGGATAGATCAAGGCGGTTGATTGGTTTAAATCAAAGTGCATACATTGATAAAATCTTGAAAAGGTTCAAGATGGAGAACTCTAAGAAAGGTAAGGTACCTATTCAAAGAGGAACGATATTGAGTACAACTCAATGTCCTAGCTCAAAGGATGAGCAAGATAAAATGAAGGTAATCTCATACGCATCTGTTATTGGATCCATCATGTATGCAATGATATACACTCGACCGGACGTGTCATGTGCCTTAAGCATGACAAGCCGATACCAGCAAAATCCTCGAAACAGTCATTGGATGGCTGTTAAGAACATACTTAAGTACCTAAGGAGGACAAAAGATATGTTCCTAATCTATGGATCTGGTGATGAGGAACTTGTTGTAAAAGGTTACACGGATGTCAGTTTCCAAACAGATTATGATGATTCACGGTCACAGTCGGGATATATTTTCATTTTGAATAGAGGAGCGGTCTCTTGGAAGAGCTCCAAATAGGATGTGGTGGCTCTATCAACTACAGAACCAGAATACGTCGCCGCCTCATTGGCAGCTCAAGAAGCTGCATGGTTGAAGAAATTCATTGCCGATCTCGGGGTTGTCCCTTCCATTCAGGACCCCCTAAAGATCTTTTGTGATAATGAGGGTGCGATTGCTCAAATCAAGGAACCTCGTGCTCATCAAAAGACTAGGCACATTTACCGGAGATTCAACTACATACGAGATGAAGTTGAAAAGGGAAAGATATGTATTCGCAAAGTACACACGGATCAAAACATTGCGAATCCTCTCACGAAGCTCCTTGAAAAGGCAAAGCATGAAGGTCATACTTGTGCCATGGGACTTCGATATTCTAGTGATTGGATTTGATCTGTAATTTTGTATTTGGATATGTGGAACTCTTTATTATTTGAATAAAATTATTTGAATAAAATTATTTGGTTATAATGTTTCAATTAATATTCCAATTTAGCATGTTTAATCCATGAGTAAGTTGCTTACTCTAAATGTCCGTAGTCGTTCAGACTTGTGGGAACAAGTGTGAAGGTAAGATTATTATGAACTTGGATTGGTTGATATTAATAAGGATGAATATAGAGCAATGGGTTGCTACCAAGGTTCATATATATTTGTGGGATACAAATATTGGACTAACCCGCTACTCAAAATTTACTACATGGAATCTTATTGATTGATCATAAGTAGTTTTGAGTAAAGGCGTATATCATTTGGTATCCTCAAACTTGATATACATATTGGGTTTTGATATTCAACAAGTGTCATACCTTGATCTGGTTATCCGTGTTCTGAAATAAAGGACAGTACATGAGACTATGTTCAGATGTGACACAAGGTGATTGGAGAAACGTATGTAGTCAAGATGGGATTTGTTCCTCTTATTCGTTGAGAGTTAGATGTCTAAGGCCTGAATAAGTTAAATCAACAAGGAATGCTCACTCTATGTCCTTGGATCTAACATGACATCTGTAACAAAAGGATAGATGATTAATTCACCTAAATCATTTCAAGTAGGATACTTGAATGGGATGATGTTATTGAATGGCTATAAGTCATGCGTATTAAGAGTAGTAAACTGTTGTTAGGTAGTATTTACTACTTGCATCAATCTTCTATGAATCTTGTGCAAGTGGGAGATTGTTGGATTCTATATGCCCAAGACACATAGAACATTGATGCAGTTAGTATGTCATGATCCAAGTCGGGTTATACCCAATAACAAGCTTTGCAATCACCGACAATTATTCAATTAATGATATGATCATGCAATTAGATAATAACACCAAATTTAGAAAATGGGTTTTCTAAATAAGTTGCATATGAGATTGAACAATTTATATGGATAATTTGTTTATAGATATTGTTTGTAATGTTATTTAAGTTATTTAAATAACATCAAATAATAAGTGAGTGTGTATAAGTTATTCTAATAAAAGGTTAATTGTTTGAACAACTTTAATAAATGACTTGTTAATGTGTTATATTTTGGATTTACTTTTGGGGGGAAAACTTAAAACCATAAGAGCTTTCGGCCGCCCCTTTATGGGTGTGCCTCCTCTTGGTTATGTTGAGCATCTTGAAAACATACACACATTAGATACACATTCGCTCAACTCCTTCTCTCTCCCACATGCAAAACAACAACACAAGAAAAGGGTTTTCTTGTTCTTGTTGAAGGATACTCGGCTGAAAAGATTTCCAGAAGAGTTATCCTTCATTTTGGTGTTCAATCCTAGCATCAAAGGTGTTTTGTGTTAGAGCTTGGGGTATACAAGCTGAGGGGTCCTTTCCTTGGAGCCTTGGCCGATTTTAGCATCCTACATTTCTCTCTTCGTCGATTTTTGTAGTGGAAAGGTAGTTATTCACAGCTTCATGTAGCTGTGATTTTATGTTCATTTACATATTGTTCATAGCTTGCTCATTCACATATAATGATCCTTTTGATTTTGGGTTTGTTACAATATTATATGTCACCATAAACATGTAATTTCAGCTTTATAATCATGTTTTAAAACATATATATCCGCTGCGTTTTCTAAATGTTTAAGAGGTTAAACTCGGTTTTATCTTGCAACAAACCCTTCAGCTAATGTAATCAGGTTAGACTATGTGAAGATTGAAGCAATGGAAAACTGTTCATGTCATTATCTGGAAAAATTAGTCATATGGGGAATCTTGCTGCGGTGATGGTGTTCTGCAAAGTAAACGAAAGTTGTTGTGCCTAAATTCATTTTGAGGGATATTGTAGCAACCTGATAGATCGACAACGCTGGTTAATATGGTTTTTCATTTGATTATATTGGAAACCAGAGCAAAGATTGACTGAAGATTGCAAGAGGTGCTATCTATTATTCGCAAGCAACGTCGAAGGGGGAATTTGTTGGAGCATATATAGTCATATATAGTGTGTCCGTCGCTTGTCGAGTAGTCTAGACTTAATGTAATACACCTGATATGTCATAAACACATGAAACTTGGTCATTCGTAGGAACATATGTGAATGAGACTCAGTCGTACCACTGAGCCATGCTAATGGACCAGTAGTGCGCCTGAGAGATGCGATTGGGGCATTTGTAAGACTGAACCATAAGAATGGTCTAGTCGTACGATTGAACCATAAGATACATGTGTCCCTAGTTTCAGAACTTAATGTAATATGTTTGTATTGTCGTACACATATGTAATTGTACGGGTACTTAATGAAATATAGTATCTAATGAAATACAATATGTGGTTGTGCTTATAACGTTGAATATTTCATTGGTTGGTATGTAATAATGCTTATTGAACTGACTATATAGGTTGTGGTTGTTTGAATAATATCTAAATGAATTAATGATTATGAAACATATTCAAACTTAATCATGTGAAGTTCTCATGCGATTGGCCCATGCTAATGGAGCATACGCATGAACAACTTCATGCTAATGAACCAGTCGTACGAATGAACCAGGAGACTGGACCAGTCGCATGATTGAAACATGAGATTGACTCAGTCGCACGACTGAACACTCAGTCGTGCAAATGGATCAACCGCATGAGTTAATCGCACGATTGAACCATGCAAATGGTCCAGTCGCACGTTTAAGAAACCCTAACCTATACATACCACTTAAATCGTGGAAAAATAAGACACATTGACTAATTTGATACCCAGACGTACCCTAGCCGTCCAGAGACCTCTAGTAACCTGTTCCAACTTCAAAGACCGCAGTTGATCGATTGCTAATCATTCTTGACATTTAGATTATCTTTAATTGATTCTACGTGCGTTCTCATTGATTGGATCGCCAATCAAATATATTCCGCACTATTTGATTCGGTATACTCGTAAATCTGTTAGTATTCGTCCAGTACTCGATCCTAACAAGTGGTATCAGAGCTTTGGCTCTAGATTTATGTGTGATTCGGTCGTTTTGATATAAAAATTGGGTTTTTACACTCAAAAATGCAATCTTTTGTGTCAAATCGGGTTTTAGACGTCTCCTGATTGTAAAGTTAAGTTTTTCTGGCATACGGCAATTAGGGTTAGCAAGAAATTCATGTTTTTGTGTTCAAATACCTTAAACCTACAAATTTTCGAAATCCAGCCGGCCCAGTCGCATGATTGACTCAATCGCACGACTGAGTTCATACGCATCCCCCATACGCACGATTGGACTTAGTCGCACTTCCATTCGTCCGACTCAGAATACTATTCGCATTGCTCAACCGCATTAGTTCTTTCGCCCGACTGAGTCATCGGTATTGTTTCAGTCGCACGATTGAACCATCTACATAGGTTAATCGCCCGAATAGCTCAATCACAAATCTTCATTCACACTAATACAACAATTTGGTTTAAAGTTAAAGTTAATAGCAATGGAAGACCAATACTCAGCATTCACAGCAGGGAGAGGCTCACGTATACAAAACTTACTGCTACTAGAGAATGAAGTGAGGAATCACAATAAGCCCCAAGCTAATCACGTTAGACGAATACCCTCAATGGAAGCAATGTTTCGAGATCTATTTAAATGGAGTAGATCCCAATCTGTGGGAGTCTATAGAGACGGGGTACAGCATGCCTGTAGGAGCTGATGGTGTCAAACTCACACTTGGTGTCATGACTGGTGGACAAAAGGTGAAATACAATGCCTAAAAGAAAGTTTATTCTTTGCTTACACAGTTAATTCCGAAGGATATTTTCCATCAATTCCCGGAATATACACAAGCAAAGAAACTGTTGGATGCATTGGAGAAAAGATATGACGGAAACGCATCATTGAAGGCCATAAAGGCTAAGGTTTTAAAGAAGGAGTTTGACAACTTCTCCTCGATGGGAAAAGAAAGCCTAGATGATGTTATCGATAGGTTCTACCACTTGATGAGTGAGATGCACACTCATGGAGTATCGACGTCAATGGAGGACAAAGTGTCCAACTTTGCAGATGGGCTGCCGAAGAAATGGGTTTCACTTGTTTCAAATCTCAAACAAAATGGAATGCTAACGAAGTTAGATATCAATGACCTTGTTTTGAAGCTAAGAGTGGAAGAACTAAGAATGAAGTACAGAGCTCAAAAGTCTTCTTATGATTAGAATCCTGCACTGTACAACGCGACTCCTCAAGCCAAAACATCTGGAGCACCTCTTCAGGCAACTTTTGTATCAAGCTCGTCTGGTCCATCACTAGCCTCTACTTCAGGGTCAGAAACATTAGGGTCATCTAGTTCCCAATACATTGCACCTGAAGCAAATGCAGCAAAGCTGAAGATCGAGAACTTCGGCAATGTGACAGTTGAAGTAGCTAAAGAGCACATGGATCTCTTATATGTGGTAGTCCACTCCTATGATGGACTGATTGCTGGTAAAATTGGGAACTGCCATCTGGCAAATGAGGATTATGAGGAGGTGGATGAGATAGAGCTGGATCAGATGGACGTAATGTGGGCCTTAGCCAGTGGAGTCCGGAGAGCTAAGAAGTTTGTCAAAAAGATCGGACAAAATTTGATTGCGACTAAGGACACTACCTTCGGATTTGATAAAACCAAGGTAACATGCTTCAACTGCGGTGAGAAAGTGCACTTCAAAAGGGAATTCATGAAGCCAAAGAAGACTATCAATAGGAATCCTTTCTCCTCCTTCAATCATCAGGAAAAACCCACTAGTAGTCCTACTTCATCACGCAAGGATCCCAAAGCCTTGACTGCTCATGATGATGAAGGACAGGACTGGAGCTTTCTGTTTGTCTCACCAGGAGAATCAAATATAGCTAGTGTGGAGGATATAGATGATGACTCAGCTAGTGAAGGAGATATTGCAGTTGAACTGACGATGTCAAACTCAGAGGAAACTGCACGAGTGGTCAACTACCTGCTCAAGAAGGTAGAACTGTGACATCATCAGAATCACCAGCTCCAAAAACACCAGATTCTACATTGATGGATGATTCTTCAGAAACCGCTCAGGTAAGTACTACTGACCAACTTTTAATAATCATGCATGTTCTGATTGTAATAAATTAGGGAAAGCATTGGTTTAAAATTTACTAGGTTATTAGATCATAATGATAACTTAGTAAAGGACTTGGAACTATGCACTTAAGCTATCAGAGTATTAAAACAAAATGAGCATAGTTATAAAGAAAATATAAACCTTTTGAACAAACAGCTTAGGGAAATAGAAGTAGTAGCCTTTAACCAAGCTAATGACATTACGTGTTATCTAAACTCTCTAGAGGACACTAAGAAACAAAAGGCAGTTTTAAAAGTAGAAATTAATTCACTAAAACAAAATCTGCATAGTTGGACTAGTTCTTCACACATAGTCTAACCGTTAGTAAGATAACGTAATAATGGGGAGGGTTTGGGTTATAATATGGTTCCACCACCACATGAGACCTTGATGAACACTAAAAGTAAACCAATAAATAACAATCCAATCAAGGATCATGTTGTGTCCACTCCTCTCGTAAGTGATCCAGATTCCGCATGTTCATCAAATGAATATGGTACTAAACAAAAGGAGGCCACTTCAAAGGCAAAATGTAAAATGCCTTGCGTTAATCTAAACAAAGAGTTTGAAAAGGTCAGTATAAAGTCTGGTTCAACAACTGTCAAATCTGAACCTAAAAAGACTAGTAATGTTAAAAATGTTAAGCAATTAACTTTGTTAAACCAGACAAAACACGTGCATCATGTCAAAGTCTAGAAAATAGAAAAGAAAAAGATGTTAAAAATGTTAAGCAATTAACTTTGTTAAACCAGACAAAACATCTAAACAATCAGAGTCAAAACCCAAACAAAGTAAGGTCACCCGGGTGTCACATACATCTCCACAAAAACAGTTAACTCATTAAGTCAAAAGCAGATCATGCTACAGTTGTGGAGAGTATGGGCACATTACATCTCATTGTCCTTACTATAAGACACCGAGGAGGTAAGTTGAACTTCCTGAACAAAAACCTAGCTCTTTTAAGAGGAACTCAGTGACGCCACCTAAAAGATATAGTGAACCTAAAGTTCAACACATTAGCCAGTCGTTTATTTATCACAAACAGGCCTTACACAAAGCTGGATTATGGAAGGAGAAATCAACATCATTGTCTAATAATGAGAACAAGAAGATATCTGAGCTTCCCTCATCCTCGAATGGTCAATGGGTTACATTTATGATGTGTGATGCCTCTTGGAAACCCAAGCTAGTGAAGGCTTGGGTCCCTAACCTGAACTAATGTTTTCAAATTGAATGTGCAGGGTGTTCGATATAGTGCTAAAACCAACACGTGGATTATAGACAGCGGAGCATCTAGGCACATGACAGGGAATAAGGATCTCTTATCAAATATCAAACTGATAAAAGGAGGTCACGTTTCGTTTGCAGGAAACAAAGGTGGGTACATCACAGCTCAAGAGGAAATAGGTAATGAGAAAGTAAAGTTTGACAAGGTAAACTACGTTCAACAACTTCAAAATAACTTGCTTTTTGTTTCTCAAATCTAGGATAAAGACTTTAAGGTAGTATTTGACAACAAGTGCTAAGTCCTGAAAAAGGACTACGTCATCCCCAAAGATCAAATATTAATATCTGCCTCAAGATATAAGGACCTTTATGTCTTGGATCTATTAAAGTCCTCCACAACAGATCTAGTAGACTAGAAACAGCCAATCCAATTCTGGAATGAAGTAGTTGCAAATGCGTGTTACACGCTAAATCAGGTTCTGGTAGTTAAACGCCATGAAAAGACGTGTTACGAGCTACTACAACGACATAAACCTAATCTAGAGTATCTCAAGCCATTTGGCGCTCCGTGCACCCTACTAAAGGTGATCTGGTCGATGCCACAATGTAAACCTACTTGCTACAAACCATGATGTAGCACCCAACAACAATGGTGATCTGGTCGATGCCACAATGTACAGAGGAATGATTGTATATCTCATGTACCTCACTGCCTCAAGGCCTAATATCATGTACGTGACATGTTTATGTTCAAGATATCAAGCAAAGCCAAAAGTTAACCATCTAATAGGGGTTAAAAGGATCTTTTGTTATCTGACGGGTACTCCAACACTTGGGGTTGTGGTATCCTCATCACGATGACTTCGAGCTGATAGCGTATAGTGACTCAGATTACGGTGGCTGCAAGATGAACTACAAGTCTACATCAGTGGGATGTCAATTCTCTGGGAGGAGATTAGTGACCTGGCAGTGTAAGAAGCAGACTTCGGTTGCTTTGTCAACCTGTGAAGTCAAATACGTTGCTGCTGCAAGTTGCTGTTCACAAATCGTATGATTCAAAAGTAAATGCAGGACTACGGTTTGAAATTCTCTTGTACTCCTATTTTTGTTGATAACCCTGCTACGATTGCAGTAATTAAGAATCCGATCCAACATCCTAAGACCAAACACATCAGCATAAAATATCACTTTATACATGATTGCTTTTAAAAGAACCTAATCGATGTGATTGAAATAAATATTGATATTCAACGCACTGACCTCTATACAAAGGCTTTTGATAAACCATGTTTTCTATATTTGTTAGAGGTCAACGGGGTTAAAAAGAAAAGTGATGTAATTCCTCATGATGACCATGTGTAGTCCGATGCGTATTGTCCATTTTTCTTTTAATTTTTTTTTCTCTATCTATTTGTTTAACTTTAAGTAGTTAATTTAAATTAATTTTATTTGGTCGCCTATTAAAATCCTAAAAAGCGTAAATCAGTTACGGTTTTAGAAATTTAGGTGGAGAATAGGTCAGTTAGTAACATTAACAAAAAAACAAGGGAGAAGGAGATGCTAGATGATTGAAACTAGGTCATGTCTGTGATACCGATTCAATGACTTTGGAAAATGATAGTACACAGTACAAACCACTTGGGAATTTAAAAGTTTAAGTAAAACAAGATGCGAAGTTCAAAGTATAAGTCTATGTAGTATGAGCAATATAAAAGGAAACATGATAGTAAAACTAGCTACTACTAAGGTAAAACAAAGAAAGTAGACCTAGAGGTTGTTAGACCACAGATGATATGTCGGTAGATTCAACATAATAGATGTTTAGACCTTGTTGGTGATCTCAAGAACAAACTAAGTTCTTCAACAAAGTTGTGGGTTAACATCTTATCCCTGGTTAACACAATACTCGTATACCGTGTACTGGACGAATACTAATAGATTTACGCGTATACCGAATCAAATAGTGCGGAATCCTATTTGATTGGTGATCCAATCGGTGAGAACGCACGTAGAATCAATTAAAGATGAATCTAAACGTCAAGAACGATTAGCAATCGATCTGCTGCGGTCTTTGAAGTTGGAATAGGTTACTAGAGGTCTCTAGACGGCAAGGGTATGTCTGGGTATCGAATTACTCAAAGTCTCTTGTTTTTCCACAATTTAAGTGGTATTTATAGGTTAGGGTTTCTCAATCTTGCGACTGGACCATTTGCATGGTTCAGTCGTGCGATTGAGTCATGCGGTTGATCCATTCGCATGACTGAGTGTTCAGTCGTGCGACTGAGTCAAGCTCATGTTTCAATCATGCCACTGATCCGGTTTCCTGGTTCATTCGTACGACTGGTTCACTAGCATGAAGTTGTTCATGCGTATGGTCCATTAGCATGGGCCAATTGCATGAGAACTTCACATGATTAAGTTTGAATATGTTTCATAATCATTAATTGATTTAGATATTATTCAAACAACCACAACCTATATATTCAGTTCAATAAGCGTTATTACATACCAACCAATGAAATATTCAACATTATAAGCACAACCACATATTGTATTTCATTAAGTACTGTATTTCATTAAGTACCCGTACAATTACATATGTGTAAGACAATACAAAGATGTTACATTAAGTTTTGAAACTAGGGACACATGTATCTACATATATTATTTCCGGTGCTTATCTCTTATGCTATGTGTGAACATTGACCTAGTGTGATGATCTCCTCTGTTGTACGATATTACTACTTGGAGCTCTAGTCGAAACAAAGTGATCGTCTTCCCTGTTATACGTAAATATAGACATAAAGCTCTCATCTGTAAGACCCAATTGATTAACTTCTCCATTATACGTAAGTATAGACCTGGAGCTCTCATCATTGGATGTCTTTAAGAGCTTTGCTTCCTTTGGAATAGGACCTTTGTTGCTTTGAGAAGAATTGTCAAGGAGAGCGCATCATCTGTTCAATATATCATCAGATCAGGATAGGTTTCTTTGCCAATTGTTTGTGAGGACTGAGTCATTCAATGTATTTTTAAAAGAACCAAAACATGATAATAGTAGTTGTAGTATGCTTGTTGAAATGAAGAAGGCATCGATTTAAAGGGACATGTATATCAACAATCCCACCAAATTTTGACTCTCCAGAAGATCTTTTCAGCTTCTCGTTCATATCCTTTTCCTTCTGCTTATATTTGTTTAAAAAATGACATGAATGTAGTAAGGTCTTGTGGGGAAAATTTCTTTTATTTTATTTTAAATCTTTTTTGTTTTATTTTTCCTTATTTTATCTTAAAATAAGTTAATTTGTAATTTTTTAATTTTTAGGTTCCAGGGAAATTATACTTTCGCTACTAGTTTCGCATGTTGAAATTGCTTCGCTTGCACTTTCGCATGTCGCTTGGTCAGTTTCAACCTCAGCTTATACGGGTGAAACTATAATTTCGCTGCCTACGAAAATATAATTTCGTGTCATGCGAAAAAATGTCCTATTTAACTCGTTTTGCGAAATTATCCTCTCCTTTTCGCATTATCGGGGGTTTAAGTCATTGAGAACACACCCGTATCTTTGTTTCATGATTATGAGGTTTTTGACTTTTGATTCTCGTTTGACTCGTATTTCCTATTCGAATGTGTGTTTTGAACCAAGGGCTTTAGTTTAATCTACGTTAATCATCTTTGGTGAACTAACTTGATTTGGACTCTTTGGTACCTTCGTAGTTCTTGCTGTTAAAGTATCGATAGTCCAGCGAAACTGAATGAAAGTTCAAAGGTTTTTCAGTGAAATTGTGTTGTTATGTTGTCCGAGCGAACCTAACAGTTTCGCTGACCGCAATTCAGTTTCGCTCTGCCGAATTTATAATTTTGGCACGACGAATCTACTGCTCTATGTTGCGGAAACTACCTCCTAATTGCTACCAAAATTACATTTTTGCTTGGCGAAACTAAGTTTTCTTCTTGCAAAACTATAATTTCAGGTACCAAATTTAAATTCATTATTATTCTTTTTTATTATTTTAATTATTTTCTTTTATATTACTTCATAATATATTGTTCTAATGCGTTTCATCTGTTTTTCAGGTCATGTGGCTAACCTAAAATTTGATGATAGGAATAACATCACGGCTCTTCTGGATGACTCTCATCCCAAAGCAGTCGGGTTTAGAGACTGTATTCTTTGGCTATAGAGATCGTCAATCACCTATGCGATCTCACACTACACTACCATATATGACTTACACATTCGAGATTTCTAGCGTACGACTGAGTATGACACAAGAGCCAATCCTTAATGGATTGTGGCTAGAGTATTGAAGAATAACCTGATTATTACTTCTGAGATTATACCTAGGGTATTGAGATTGTATGAGGATACTAGAGAGGAGGTGATACTGTCAGATTAGGCGGTATTTGATGCTTTTTGGTCGATGGGATATGAGGTCCTTAGTTGGGCACAAGAAAGGAAACTAAAAAAATCCTTTCTCTCCAAGAGTGGAGATATATATTCCACATGTTTATCATGTGCTTAGATCACCGAAAACGTAGAAAAGATGGGCTTAACTTGGACTAGGCTAAGGCCATGGTGATTTGTTGCAGAGGGCAGGAGGCCAACATTGCACGACTGATTTTTGATTGTATGGCAAAAATGTCATGGCTCTGAAGATGTACAAGTGGTTGGTATACCCAAGATTCATTTAGATTATTATAGATAATGCTATTCCAAATATTCCAAGGCATGGAAAGATTAAGAGATTGGTGCATATGAACACCCATATATATGTAGACTTCTATGCTATCAGACATGATTTTAGTAGTAAGATCACTCACCTTTGGAACATGTACCCTATGGAATGTTGGAATTATATCAGGAGAGATAATGAGTCGGAGGAGAAACGAGCAGAAGAGACTAGACTAAGACAAACTGAAGTTGTTAAGAAGATGAAGAGATACACGAAGGAGAAGGACTATGATTTTAAGGAGAAATTTCATGAGATGGAAGAGGAAGCAAGAGTTGAGAAAGAGAAGAGATCTAAGAAGAAAGTAGATATGGGAGAGATTAAGAGGTGAACCAAGTAGAGACATCAATCTTTCACTGAGCCCACGAGATGCGAGGAAAGGGCAGGTTCGTTTGAGGATGTGATCAAAAACCTCAACTCTTCTCTTGCAAATGACTTGAGCATGATTAAAACCATGCGTACCAATCAAGAACTAAGGGAAAAAAAGATAGATGAGATGATTGAAGGGATGACAATCTTGATGATGGATCAACAAATATTAATTAAACGATTGTTGACTGAGGAGAATGAACTAAAGAAAGCTCTCGGCTTACCAAATCAGCTAACTCAACCTGAGTTAGGTGATTTGACTGACACCTCCAAACACCCATTTCTAAATGTGGGTACATCTTCTCGGGCAGGAGAGTGCGCGTCTGGTGCTGCAACTGAAGAGGCTAGGGGATCGGGTTTGAGGCAGGATGTTGAGAAAGAGACTGAGGAAGGAGAAAATATGACTGTAGAGAATGTGGAGCAGGTGTATAAAGCTGGTTTTTTGGATATTGGGATGAATATTGATGATTTTGGCAGATTAGAGGTATTCCCCAAACAATCTGAAGGCACTAAGAAGTCTGTTCAGAAGGGGTTAATGGATGAAGAAGAAGATGATGAGCAGTTAGTCAATTATGACTTGGAGCCTGAATATTATAAAGTGGATGAAAGACCACTAACATATGTAGTCAAGAAGGAAGAAGATGAGAACGATGTATTTGAGATGTTAAAGGATGATTGGTTTGGGAAGGAGAAGGAGATTGATGAGCTAACTCCCCTTTTTCAAAACTTACAAGGGTTGAGTAAGAAAGAGGCGGACAAGAATATTATCAGTTGGAAGTATAACCACGGCTTCAAGATGTTTATGATCAAGAGGAGAGGAGGAGGGATTACATACATGCATAAGAGGAAGGCATTCAAGACCTTGCCAAAATAGGATTTGAGAAGATTGGTTGTGCCGCCACTACTAAATGTTGATTTAAGTGAAATAGCCATGTTACTGGAGAAAGAGATACAGAATGGATTGAATGATAATTTTGAGTCGTTTGGGTTTATGAAAGCTGAACGGAGAAGGTCAAAGAAGGATAAAGATTAAGAGACTGGTAAAGGGAAGATTGTGTTAAGGGTGAAACTCCCAAAAAACAGTGAATATGATAAGGTTGTCATATCCTGAACCCCCGAGATAACAATAATTCGAAAAATGGTTGTACGACAACAACACGGGGGAGGCAATGATTAACTGAAGGGTGGAGTTAAATACAGATTGTTCGACCCTATGGAGATATTTACTTTTTGTGATGAAGATTTGGAGACTCTTTGTGTTAACCATATTAAGGCAGTGGAAGGGGAGGAGACTAGAAAGGAAGCCTGTCTGTTCATGATTATTTGTTGGACCCTGAAAGGATCATACATGCCAATTCAATTGCTGAGTTGATGGTTGTTCTGCAGGAAATCCCACAAGTCCAAGAACTGTTGCGGATGAAGAATCTGCTGAGAAGAAAAAGTATCGGCTAACCGCATTTGTAAATGCGGAAGACATAGAACAAATGCTGATAGTTTTTGTTCTTCCACATTAACAAATGCGATAGCCTAAAAGAGATGCGAACAAGTTTTGTTCATCTGCATTTGCAAATGCGATTGCCCAAACATCAAATGCACATAAGTATGTGTTCATCCGCATTACTCACTGCGGATGACCAACTAATTAGGATAACAAGAGAAGAAATGCTGATCAAGTCCAACTCATCTGCATTTGATAATGTGGATGAACAAGAAATGATAATGAAGACATAGACTAGTTCTGATGTATAGGTCAGGGGTAGTTTAGTCATTTTGTAAAAAGGCATCTTTTTAGCCTAAAAATAGAATAGAAAACCTCATACATGAGGTGACTGTTGATAGATAATTAGAATATTTTGTGTCCTACATTAGCAAGGTGTATTATTACAGTAAACATCTAATTGAACTTAAAACTTATCTAATATACATCTAAACAAGTTAAAAGCACCTTGTTAAAATGGATTCACATAATTTTTCCGAACTGGGTCATACTCCAAAACCTCCTGTGCTTAAACATAAATCTGAGTTTAAGCAATGGAAAATCAGATTAAGGAATTACATTACATGTGTAGATCGATACTATTGGATCTCAATATGCAAAGGGCCACACATCCCTGTTAGATTATCGGTAGATCAAGCTGACATCTACAAAACATCAAGAATACCTATTGAGGATTGACTCTTGATGATGATGACTACAAGAAGATTAAGATTGATCTCAACGCTTCCTCCATCCTCCCTCAAGAAGTAAAGATGGATGAGCTGAAAAGAATTGAAAAGTATGGTACTTCTAAAGCAGTATGGGATGCACTACTGATTATGTGTGAGGGAAGCAGTGAAGTTGTTCAAATTAACAATGATAAGCTTGTTAATTAGTATGAAACATTTCATCACTCCAAAGGAGAGTCCATATCTAAACAACTAAATAGATTTGTACAGCTAGTGAATGACTTGGAGATTTTTGGAGACACTTATAAAGTCAAAGAGTTAACAAGAAGCTGTTGCATAGTCTTCGAGAGAACTAGAAACAAAATGTGATCATGCTGAAAAATACTCTTGATCTTAAGAGTACTACCTTGGATATAATGATAGCCAAGATAGAAGCACTGAGCTTGATGAAAGAAGCAGAAACCTAGGTGGACCCAGAGTGATTGAGTCATATAAGTTTCCATTAGACTCTCACTCTATGGAAAATGCCTTCATTACTGAGGAGGAAGATTTTCTGTGGAAAATGCCTTCATTACCGAGGAGGATGATTTTCCTTCTCACTCGGTGGAAAATGCCTCATCATCAGGATTCTCTGCAACTCCTTCAAATACTCCTGATGATACAAGATCTAAAGAACAAAAGGCAACCTACAATGCCCTTGTTGCTAGCTTTGAAGCTTATTCAGGAGGAAGACTCACCTTTGCACATCTGATCCAGGAAGACTTAGAAGAAATGGATCCAGATGATGTAGAAGAAATGGATTTGCAATGGCAAATGGCCATGATTGCTATGACAGCCGAGAATTTTTTCAGAAAAGGAAGAAAGCTCAACCTTAATGAAAACACCAAACTTGGGTATGAAAAATCCAAGGTGAAGTGCTTCAAATGTGGCATGACTGACCACTTCTCTAGAGAATGTAATGCCCTAAGAAGAAACAACAACTTTCAAAGGAATTCTCAAAGCCAATCATCTTCACAACCAAACTCAATTTCTCACTCCAATAATCATCAATAGAAGTATCATCATCAACAACACTAACAAACATATTAGACTTGGCCTCAACTGACAAATCAAGCTCATGGAAGCAGTCAGTCATCTACAAATGCTATTGTTATTAAGCAAGATGGAGTATGTGACTGGAGCCTGTATGAAGAGGAAGTAAAGCCTCAATTCTATAATTATGCACTCATGGCTCACATCAATGATGGTCCATCTCCCATGCCATCTGAGGTAAAATCTAGAGAGCACAATTATAAATTGGCAGACAAAATAAAATAAGAAAAGGTAAAGTCAGAGATGCTCAAGAGAGAAATAAAAGGCTTTGAAATCAAAATAAAATCTCTTATATTTGACATTGAAAAATTGCATGGTGAAAAGTACACTCTTGCAGTTGAGAATGAGCAACTAACTGAAAAGTTAGCTCAGTCTATAGCTTAACAAACACTTACTAAAGTGAAACTAGAAAAGGGTTAACTATCTTCAGTCAAGCTGCAAGAGATGCTTGATTCTTAAAAGGATCACAAAGATATGTCTGGGATTGGGTATAACTCTTGTCCTCCACCACACAATGACAACTACACTATCATGCCTGGCTCTGTTACACTCAAAGAGAAAATTGATCCTATTACTATTGAACCAAAAACAATAGAAAAACAGGTAACAAATCCTCAAAACAAACCAAATGTTTACATTGAAACAAATAAGGATAAAATCAAATTAGGACACCCAATTAAAATCAAGCAGTGTTCAGACAAGACAGTGAGTGTCATCAAACCAACAAGCCCAATCAAGGCAATTGTCCCCTTTGTGAAATTCAAACCTGCTGTTTGAAAACATAAAAGGAAATGTCTGAAATCCATACCTGTTGTTTCAAAAGAAAATGAGATTATATCTCCAAAAATTCAAACAAATGAGATAAGGTTTCACTACAAAAGAAACACAAGAGTTTACTGATTTTAACAACTAAAATTCAGTCAGACCCCCAATCTTCAAAATTAAGATAGGGAGTTGGTTTTAAGATATGTAACAAGGAGCACATTGATCAGTTTGAGCAAGAAGTAAAGAAAGGGTTGAGGAAACAAAAACAGCCTAGAACAGCTAACAAAGTAGTGTTGTGAAGAAAACTACAAAAAGATTGATTTTGATTCCTCCCCTAAGCAAAAGACTGTGACTCAGTTGAAAATGGGAAATCAACTAAGTCCAATAAAGCAAAATTAGATTTAAGAAACAAACATATGTATTGTGATATATGTGACATGTTCAATCACAATACAGAAGAGTGCTTGTTGGTCCATTTCATCGAATAACAGTGCAAATGAGATGAAGAATTGTTCAATATCAATCATACAAACCATACACAATGAATATAGAAGATTTAATACAATAAGAACTCATTCAAATAAGATTTTCAAGTAATAACTGCTTTGAAAATTTAACTTGCAACAATGATTCAAGATTAGGTTTTTGCAAGCTTACCCAACAATGAAAAAGATCAAATCTGTATATAGAAGTCTTAGTTTCGTCCATCGGAAACAATAGTTTCGCCAAGCTAACTAATCAGCTAACTATAGTCCAACCTATACATGATCTTCAATACTCCCCCTAGTTTCGCTGGACTACAAAACTATATAAAACAAAATACATACAAAAGGAAACTAACAAAAGACCTATTATAATCAAAACTAAATAATCTAAACTAAGGTGAGTCCAACCTATACATGATCTTCAATACTCCCCCTAGGTTGGAACTCACCATCTTCACTAGACTTGATATGTCTTTTAAGTTCTAGTGTTCTTCATTTCCTTTGATTAATCTTCAGTGCTTCCTGCATCAACGTCCTTAAAAGCTTCAGCTCATGATTGTCCATGGTTACCTCCTGCATCACGAGCCCCTTCGGGATGAGCACTTGCATGCTCAAACTGTTTGGCCAAATCTTGTATATCCATGTTTAGGTCATCTTGGACCCTATCTCTCTCGTCTAATCTCTTCACCTCTGCCCTTACCCCTCTGATCTTGTTTGCTATAGTCATAAAGAGATTGACTTCCTTTCTCGTTTCCTCACCTGCACCTGCTTTGATATGATTCACGCAAACAATCAGCAGGTCTTCTTCACAGAAACTAAAGAGTTCCATTTTATCAAAAAAATTAATCTCAGCACCATTCTTCACTCTGATAATTGCCTCCCTGATTTTTTTGTCATAAAACCACTTTTCAAAGCTCTGTAATCATTCGGGAAGGGGATCTGCCAATCTGACCCTATTCACGGTTCTTGGGGGTTTCATCCTTAGTACAATTCTTCCCTTTCCGGTCTCCCAATCCTTGTCCTTTTTGGAGCATTTTCTCTCAACCTTCATGTAACCAAAAGAATCAAAATTGTCTTTTAGCCCATTCTGAATTTCTTTCTCTAACAGGGAGGCTCGTTCACTCAGATTTGCCTATAGTAATAACAGAGTCGCCAGTCGCCTTAAAGCCTATTTAGCTAAGGTCTTGAAAGCATTCCTTTTATGCAAGTAGCTAATACCACCCTCTCTCCTATTTATCATGAACATTTTGAGGTTGGGGTTATAGCACCAACTTATGATCCCCTTATCAGCCTCTTTCCTACTCAACCCTTCCATGTGTTGGAATAAGGGAGTCAGTTCTTCAGCCTCTTTGTCCATAACAAACCACTCATCTTTATCCATTTCAAATACATCCTCATCAAGCTCTCCTTTCTTGGCTAAATAAATCAACGGCCTCTCATAAACTTCATAGAACTCAGGTTTAGAATCATAGTTTACAAGCTGTTGATCATCCTCTTCTTCATCAACTAAACTCTTTTCATCTTCACCATCTCGGTCCCCTAACTTCTCCCTCACCATTTCTTCTCCAACCAAACCCTTTTCAACATAATGTTTATAAACCCAGCCTCCAAAATTTCCTCTTCATTCTCCCTTCCTAAATCTTCATTTCTTAATTCACAATCTACAGCAACATCAGTTGTTGCACCAAACGTGCCCTCTCCTACCTTAGATAAAGTACCCACGTGCACGAATGGATAGTTTGATGTATCAGTCAAATCATCTAACTCAGATTGAGTTAGGTGATTAGGCAGGCCGACTACAGCTTTTAGTTGTCCAATCTCCTCAAACAACTTCTTCAAAAGACTATTTTGATCAACAAGCATCTTTTTCTTTCAATCTATCATCTCATCTTTTTGCTTCTCTCGTATCTCTTGGTTGGTGAGCTTCATCTTTATCATACTCAGTTCATTTGCCAAAGAATTGTTAAAATGACGGATCATATCTTCATCTAGATCTCCTCTCAGTGAATGTTTGATGTCTCTGTTTAGTTCGTCTCTCTGAATCTGCTGTATGAGCTTTCTTCTTTGACCTCTTCCCCTTTTCTATCCTTATTTCTTCAGCTCTTTCATTTATATCTTCTTCAAAATCATAATCTTTCTCTTTAGCATATCTCTTTCTTTTCTTGGTTGCATCAGATTGCTATGCCCTTGATTCTTCAGCTCTTTTATTCTTAGATTCATCCACCCATCTAATGTAGTTCCATCTCTCTGGTGGGTACATGTTTTCCCAGAGAGGGTTATCTTCCCACTAAAAACATGGACAGTCAGCAAAGATACGAGGGTTCATTTTTACCAGCATATCTCTTTCTTTTCTTGGTTGCATCAGATTGCTATGCCCTTGATTCTTCAGCTCTTTTATTCTTAGATTCATCCACCCATCTAATGTAGTTCCATCTCTCTGGAGGGTACATGTTTTCCCAGAGATGGGTTATCTTCCCACTAAAAACATGGACAGTCAGCAAAGATACGAGGGTTCATTATTACCAGCATTTTCACCTCCCCATGGTTTGGTACATTTGTATGAGGTCGTCAAAGATCATTTGAAGAAATCAAGGATACAACAACCATTTATCTTTCTTCAAGGCCATCACATTCTCAGCCATGCAGGCGAATATCCATCTAGCTATGTTTGCTTTCTTTCCTTTGCAGCACAACACTATTGCTTTAGCCCAGTCAATGTTTAACCCGTCTCATCCACCTTTATGGTGATCTAGGAACATAATGAAGATATGAGCAATAAATCTGCATTCCTTCGAGAGAAAAGACTTCTTCATCTCCTTTCGGAAACCAAAAGTTGGCCCCTCATAACTCATGCTTCTGAATGCTTCAAACACCTGTGTATCAAACTAGTATCCTCTGTTAGTGACCGTGTACCGGATGGAGTACTAACTGATTCACATGTATACCAAACCAAATAATGCAGAATCATATTTTATGGCGATCCAATTAGTGAGAACATTACCCGGTCGATATAAGATTAACTAAACGTTAGAACAAATAGGAATCGATCAAGAATGATCTATGAACTTGGATTTGCTTTCTTGGATATTTTGGACGGCTAGCGTACGTGTAGGAGTCGGGTTCTTCAAAGTGTTATGTTTTTCCACGAATTAAGTGGTATTTATAGGTTAGGGTTACTTGTTTGTGCCACTGAACCATTAGCATGGTTCAGTCGTGCGACTGAGTCATGCGGTTGATCCATTCGCATTATTGAGTGTTCAGTCATGCGATTGAGTCAATCTCATGTCACAATTGTGCGACTGATCCAATCTCCTGGTTCAGTCGTGCGACTTGTTCATTAGCATGAAGTTGTTCATGCGTATGGTCCATTAGCATGGGCCATTCGCATAAGAACTTCATATGACTAAGTTTGAATATGTTTCTCAATCATTCTTTGACTATGATCTATTCAAACAACCACAAACATGTATAGTTAGTTCAATATGCGTTAATAAATGATAAACATAAAAACATTCACTGAAACATTAAATATTAAGATCAACAACCACCTAATATATTTCATTCAACTCATACGTTTCATTACATTTAGGACATGACAGACATATTACATTAAGATCGTAAACTAGGTACATATGGACCTACAAACTCTCCCTTCGACCTAGTTTCCTTTATTGTTTGGCACCCTTCATTAGCTCAACAAACTTCTTATGCCTCTCCTCGACTGTGACTCCAGGGTGTATCTCAAATGCAAAGCAGCGTCTTATTACGTTCTGAAATTGGAGGGCCTGTATAATATTTTGCAGATCATAGAATAGTGGCCACCTGTATAAAGTATAAACATCATTCGCTGACAGGTTGGTTAGCCACATTGGGTCAAATACCCAAATGGTCTCCATTTGGCTCACTTTCTGTAATACTATGTCCGCCTCTCCTGTTCCCCAGTCATAATACCACCACTTGATGTGGGGAGTGAAGTCCTGTGGCATTTCCCTCAATAGGATCTTAGACATAGTACGCAGAGGACTCCACTTCAACACCACTTTGGGTTTCCCAGTCCTTGGCTCCACCTTTGAGCTTCGAATGTACTTCGTAGGTTGTTAATGCTTGAAATTAACCCATCGTGTGTGGTATTCTCTCTTCAATGCACCTTCAAACTAACCTGACATCTTCCTAGGGTCAGCATACAGCAGGTTAATGTGTGCCAACTAGTTGAGCTCAAAACTAGGAAGAGTCTTCAGATCATGTGGAAATATGGAGTACTCGATTCCTTTTTCCCTTTTCACTGCATTTACATTCAGATCCTCAAAGTAAGCCCACGCTATTATCTTGCCAGACATCTTAAGATGCTTCTTGACTTTGTAGAGCTTGGCGTAGGCACTCGGCTTTGGCGCTGTGTGTTGGGCATGTATCTCTGCTAAACAAGCCGCCCATTCAGCCTTTTTGTTCTTAACATCGGCGTCCGTGGCTTGGGCTTGGCTTTTTGACTTCTCGGTCTCTCTCTCTATTATATCTAATTTAACATGCATATCACTGTCGAGTGTATCTCTAAAATCAGGGACCATATTTCCCTCTCGATCAGTATATTCTTGATAATGCTATGTTGTGATGTCTTCAATCTCTATCTCATCAACATCATTGAGCTCGTCATCACTAGCAACATCGACGGTAGGAGCATCCTTACCCAATTCATCCGGGTTTAGCCAGAACATTTCTGCGAGTTGCTCATCAGTAAGGTTGTGAATAATTTCTCCTTCTTTGGGAGTATAGCTTACCGACCTCCTGACAATCCTTTGTAGATCAAGTATCATTAGGAGTTGAGACTTTATCTGCTGAAGGGGAGCAATATCGTAGGCATCTCGCTGATAATGTCGACTTGCTTGATTTAAAACATTCAACACATCATGCAACAGTAAATAATCAAGACAGTAAACGATAAATATATACATAAACATTCAAGCACATAAGTTTTAATACAATATACACATGATTTAAATTACACAATCATCTATGCATTACTTTTGTCTTGGATCATGTGTTCCTCTATTGTCGGGGCTGATGTCAAGGCACCTGAATCTTGAGTCTTTTTGGTCCGCCTTTCACTAGCTTCCTTTGCACCCAAAGCAGATGAATCTCCTCCTCCTTCATTGTCTCCTCCATCCTCATCATCACCTTCATCATCACCATCATCATCACCATCACATCATCATCATCATCATCATCGTCACTATCACCACTATCACTATCATCACCATCATCACCGTCGCCCTCTCTAATCTTCAGAGGCTCATCCTTTGTGCCCTTAAGTTTGAGCAGGATTGTCCTCTTAGCATCCTCCAACTCCTTGATATTCTTAGTAGATAACACATTTTGCTCCTTGAGTTGGGAAATCTCTTGAGTCTCTGAGCAGCCACTTGTTAAGCCTGCTCCGTAATCTGTTGTGCCTGCTGAGAGATCTGCTGTGATTGTGCAGCAGTAAGTTCCACTAACTGTTGGAGCTGAGCAGTCTTCTCATCATCGATAGCTAACAACTTCAGCACCATATGGTTTAGTTCTGAAAGCTGTTCATCTACCCCACTGGGAGGTAGAGATGATCTTGAGGGAAAGGATGGGTGATATGATGGTCCTGCCTGGTGGCTAGAGGTGGTGGTGGTGGTAGTGGTGAATATGGGAGGTGGTATGTGTGTGGGTGGTGATGGGTAAGCTGTAGTGGTGGTGGATGTGGTATGAGTAAGTGGTGGAATGGCTGAGGTAGTGGTCGTGTGTGTGGTGGTAGTAGTAGTAGTGGTGGTGGATGGAATGGTGGTATTGGTGATGGGAGGTGTGGTAGAGGTGGTGGCTGTGGTGGTGGTGGTAATGAAGGTCATCCTCCTTTTCTTCATTTTCATCCTATGGGGCTGAGCCATCCTTTTCCTCCTCATGCCCCTTGAGGTGGATGCTCCCCCTGGGATGCTGTTGGGCTGACCTGGTGTGTAACTGGGGTCGGCTGCAGTCTCCCCAGACTTGCTAGGGCGTCCTCTAACCTCCTGAATGCCTCGGTTGGTGGCAACAACTCTGTTGCCCACTGTCTTCCTCCTCATCAGGAGGACACAAATCCTGATGGAAACTGGTGGTGGTGGCATTTGCATGAGTGGGTGGTGGAGGTGTAACCTGTGCAGTGGTGGCCCTAGAAGCAGCGGCGCCAGAATCTCCACTAGCGTCACCGTCATCATCATCGGAGTCATCTGATGGAAGAGCAATTTGTTCCACATCTGAATCACTCTCCTAGTGGTGCCACTTACGCCTTCCCGGCGCCACGTACTCCTCCCAGGCCAGATGCCCGAACAGTCTCTTTACAGGGGGTTTGACTAGCTTTCCCCTGTAGACCTTCATGCGGCCCAGTGTAGTGTCATCCATCACCTCAAGTGATACCACATCATGGCTTTCCTTAGGCAGAGAGGGCAGCTTCTCGTCGATAATCATCTAAAGTAACCCTGGGTACATGCAAAATCCCTCTTTGCTTTTGCCTCAAGATTCTCAATCAGGTATGAAATATCATGCTGGAGAAGCTGAGGGGGTGGTTCCGCACCAGTGCCACATAAGCATTCTGTATTTGGTCTGATAAGTCATCAACCCCACCCCTCCTTAAAGCTACGCAATTCAGTATCACATGTGCCAAGTACTTGAACTGGGGAAAAAGGTTGTTTTTGTTTAGCACGCCTGCAATGATGTCCCCAGAGTACTTCATCCTGAGGAAGCATCCCCACACAGTCAGAGGGTGTAGTCTGGTTGGGTGATCAACATCGTCACCCAGATCCAATACTCGTCGAAGATCTGCAGCAGTCACCTCTATGTCGTGCCCAAATATAGTACTCCTTATGCAGTAGGCTTCACAAGATCGATCAATTGATGCAACCTCCCAAAAGGCCTGCTGTATAGACATGTAGGTAGTGCATGGTGTAGATATGGCTCGGTGTATCTGTGATCTCTTAAGGAAAGCTATGATGACAGCAAACATGGTAGCGTTTCGAGTGGTGGCATCCAGATGAGCACAAATATTTTGCTTGGTGTTGATGGTCCACCGATGAGCCATCAATCTGTAACATAAGAAGCATACAAGTTAGATCACCACATAGCAGAAACCATTTCAGATTAACCTATTTGAGATTTCAATCGTGCGATTTAACCATACCATTGGGTTTAGTCGGTTGACCTAGCATGCGACTGAATACAATCGGGTGACTTCTCATGCGACTAAGTTCAATCGGGTGACTGAGCCTTCGACTGGTCCAGTCGGCTGACTGAGCTCATACGCATTGTCCATTCGGCCGACTGAGTCATTTGTCTAGCTCAGTCCTACGATTGTAGTTCATCCGGGTGACCAGTCGCATTACCTACGGTCTGTTTGATTGTGATTCAAGTTTTGAGCAAATCTTTATATTAGACATTATGGTTTGGCTCATTAGACTCGCAATAACCCTACGTAGCACCTAATACCCTTGATTTCAACATTTTACTTAGTTTTATAAGTTAATTCATCCAACTAAGTTTCGGTTCTTGGTTAGGGCGAAATTTATTGATTTAAGGCACAAATCGATTATGATTTGTAGATACATGTGTTGCTAGTTTCTAAACTTAATGTAATATGTCTTTATTGTCATACTCATATGTAATTGAACAGGTACTTAATGAAATACAATGTGTGGTTGTGCTTATAATGTTTATTATTTTATTGATTGGTAGGTTAACGATTATTGAACTAACTATATAGGTTTGTGGTTGTTTGAATATATCTAAGTCAAATAATGATTATGAAACATATTCAAACTTAATCATATGAAGTTCTCATGCGATTGGCCCATGCTAATGGACCATACGCATGAACAACTTCATGCTAATGAAACAGTCGTACGAATGAACCAGGAGACTGGATCAGTCGCATGATTGTGACATGAGATTGGCTCAATCGCACGACTGAACACTCAGTCATGCGAATGGATCAACCACATGACTCAATCGCACGACTGAACCATGCAAATGGTCCACATGATTGAGAAACCCTAACCTATAAATACCACTTAAGTCATGGAAAACAAGACACTTTGAATAATTTGATACCTACACGTAGCCTAGCTATCCAGAGACCTCTAGCAACACGTTCCAACTTCATAGATCGTAGTAGATCGATTGCTAATCGTTCTTAACATTTAGATTCAATCTTTAATTTATTCTACGTGCGTTCTCACTGATTGGATCGCCAATCAAATAGGATTCCGCAGTATTTGATTCGGTACACGCGTAATCTGTTAGTATTCGTCCAGTACACGATCCTAACAAGTGGTATCAGAGCTTTGACTCTAGATTTACATGTGATTCAATCATTTTGATTTAAAAATTGTGTTTTTACACTCAAAAACGCAATCTTTTGTGTTAAATCAGGTTTTTGATGTCTCCTGATCGTAAAGTTTAGTTTTTCCGGCATAGGGCAATTAGGGTTAGCAATAAATTCGTGTTTTTGCGTTCAAACACCTTAAAACTACAACACGATTGACTCAATCGCACGACTGAGGTTATACGCATCCCCCATACGCACGATTGGACTCATTCGTACCGTACGACTGAAGAGTCTATTCGCATTGTTCAACCACATTAGTTCATTCGCCCGACTGAGCCATCCACATTAGTTCGGTCGCACGATTGAACCATCCGCATAGTTCAATCACCCGAATAGCCCAATTGTACACCTTCATTTGCACTAATATGACAGTTTGGTTTATAGTTAAAGTTTACAGCAATGGAGGACCAATACTCAGCATTCACAGCAGGGAGAGACTCACGTATTCAAAACTACTACTATTGGAGAATGAAGTGGGAAATCATAATAAACCCCCAAAGCTAATCACGTTAGATAAATACCCACAATGGAAGCAATGTTTCGAGATCTACTTAAATAGAGTAGATCCCAATCTGTGGGAATATTGAGACGGGGTACAACATGCCCGTAGGAGCTGATGGTGTCAAACTTACACTAGGTGGCATGACTGACGGACAAAAGGTCAAATACAATGCTGAAAAGAAAGTTATGCTTTGCTTACACAGTGAATTCCGAATGATATTTTCCATCAATTCTCAGAGTATACAAAAGCAAACAAACTATGGGATGCATTGGAGAAAAGGTATGACGGAAACGCATCATTGAAGGCCATAAAGGCTAAGGCTTTAAAGAAGGAGTTTGACAACTTCTCTTCCATGGGAAAAGAGAGCCTAGATAATGTAATTGATAGGTTCTACCACTTGATGAGTGAGATGCACACTCATGGAGTATCGACGTCAATGGAGGACAAAGTGTCTAACTTTGCATGTGGGCTGCTAGAGAAATGGGTTTGATTTGTCTCAAGTCTCAGAGAGAATTGTATGCTAACGAAGTTAGATATAAATGACTTCATTCTAAAGCTGAGAGAGGAAGAGCTGAGGATGAAGTATAGAGCACAAAAGTCTTCATATGATCAGAATCCAGCGCTGTACGACGCGACTCCACAAGTCAAAACATCTGGAGCACCTCTTCAGACAGCTTTTGTATCAAGCTTGTCTAGTCCTTCTCAAGCATCTACTTAAGGGTCAGAAACATTAGAGTTGTCTGGTACCCAATACATTGTACCTGAAGCTAATGCAGCAAAACTGAAGACTGGGAATTTCGGTAATGTGACAGTGGAGGTAGCAAACGAACACATGAGTCTCTTAGCTGCAGTAGTCCACTCCTATGTTGGACTAATTGCTAGTAAAATTGTGAACTTCATCTGGCAGATGACGACTATGAGTAGGTACACGAGACAGAGTTGGAAAGGATGGACATAACGTGGGCCTTAGCGAGTGCTGTCCGGCGAGCTAAGAAGTTTGTCAAGAAAACCAGACAGAACTTGGTTGCAACTAAGGACACTACCTTTGGCTTCAATAAGACCAAGGTGACTTGTTTCAACTATGGCGAGAAAAGTCACTTCAAATGGGATTGTGTGAAGCCAAAGAAGACTGGAAACGGGAATCCTTTCACTTCCTTCAATCGTCAAGATAAACCCACTAGTAATCCTACTTCATCAAGCAAGGATCCTAAAGCTTTGACTGCTCATGATGATGAAGGACAGGACTGGAGCTTTCGGTTGTCTCACCAGGAGAATCCAATATCGATAGTGTGGAGGATCTAGATGATGATTCTGCTAGTGAAGGAGATATTGCAGTCGAACTCTTGATGTCAAACACAGAAGAGACTGCCCCAGTTGTCAATTACCTACCTGAAGAAGGGAATACTACTACAATGTCAGAATCACCAGCACCAGAAATACCAGACTCTGCATTGATGGCTGATTCATCAGAATCCTCTCAGGTAAGTACTACTCACCAACTTTTCAATAATCATGCTTGTTCTCATTGTAATAAATTTAAGGAAAGCAGTGATTTAAAATTTTCTAGGTCATTAGATCATAATGATAACTTAGTAAAGGACTTGGAACTGTGCATTGAAGCTAACAGAGTTCTAATACAAAATGAGCATAATTACAAAGAAAAGCTAGACCTTTTGAACAAACAGCTTAGGGAAACAGAAGTAGTAGCCTTTTATCAAGCTAATGACATTAGGTGCTATCTTAACTCCCTAGAGTACACTGAGAAACAAAAGGCAGTTTTAAAAAGTAGAAGTTAATTCACTAAAACAAAAACTGCATAGTTGGACAAGTTCATCTCATATTGTCCAAAACTTAGTGAGAGAGAGAAACAACGAGGAGGGATTGGGTTATAAAGTGGTTCCACCACCACATGAGATCTTGATGAATGCAAAATGTAAACCAAACAATAACAATCCAATCAAGGATCATGTGGTATCTACTCCTCTTGTAAGTGATACAAATTCAACATGTAAATCAAATAAATTTGGTACTAAACAAAAGGAGGCCACTTCAAAGGTAAAATGTAAAAGGCCTTGTGTTAATCTGGACAAAGAGTTCGAAAAGGTTAATATAAAGTCTGGGTCAATCAAGTCTAGTTATGAACCCAAAAAGACCAAACAGGTTAACCACCCACGTGTGTCAAGTCAAAGTCCAAATAATAGAAAAGGAAAAGATATTAAAACTGTTAAAGCAATTAACTTTGTTAAACCAGACAAAACATCTAAACAAGAAGAGAAAAAACCCAAACAAAGTAAGGTCACACGTGTGTCACATATATCTCCACCAAAACAGTTAAACCGTAAAGTCGAAAGCAGATCATGCTACAGCTGTGGAGAGTACGGACATATTGCATCTCATTGCCCTCATTATCAGACACTGAGGAGGAAAGTTGAACTTCCGGAATCAACACCTAGCTCTTTTAAGAGGAACTCAGTGACGCCACCTAAAAGGGATAGTGAACCTAAAGTTCAACACATTAGCCAGTTGTTTGTTTATCACAAACAGGCCGTACACAAAGCTGGCTTATGGAAAGAAAAATCAACCTTATTGTCTGATAATAAGAACAAGAAGACATCTGAGCTTCCATCACCCTCGAACGGTCAATGGGTTGAGTTTATGATGTGTGATGCCTCTGGGAAACCTAATCCAGTTAAGGCTTGGGTCCCTAACATGAACCAATGTTTTCAATTGAATGTGCAGGGTGTTCGCTATAGTGCTGAAACCAACACGTAGATTATAGATAGCGGAGCATCCAGACACATAACAGGGAATAGGGCTCTCTTATCAAATGTCAAACTGATAAAAGAAGGTCATGTTTCGTTTGCTAGAAACAGAGGTGGGTACATCATAGCTCAACGAGAAGTAGGTAATCAGAAAGTGAAGTTTGACAAGGTAAACTATGTTCAACAACTTCAAAATAACTTGCTTTTTGTTTCTCAAATTGTGATAAAGAGTTTAAGGTAGTATTTGACAACAAGAAGTGATATGTCCTTAAAAAGGACTATGTCATCCTGGAGGATCAAGTCTTAATGTTTGCCTCAAGATATAAGGACCTTTATGTCTTGGATCTATCAAAGGCCTCCACAACAGATCATGAATGTAGAGATTAATGAAGAGGCTGATGCAACCTAAACATCTTTAGTCTTTCCTGCATGCTGCACAAGTGCATTAAAGTGGAATGCTTCGGTAGTTTCACATGTGCAACAGAAATACTCTAAGTGTGAAATATTCCGAAGCCAAGACCAACATCTTCCGAAGCCAAAGATGAAGTCTTCCAAAGCCTCAGAGACAAAGTCTTCCGAAGCTTCAAGTTCATCAAGACAGATTTCTTCCGAAGACTTTTAGTAACATGCTTTATCTGATGTACTGTTCCATAAAGCTGGACACCTTTCCGCTGCAACTCTGCAAGTCACCAACTAACATGGTTTGGTCAAAAGGTCCATGCTTTTGGTAACTGTACATTGAGGTCTTGAGTTTGTAACTTTCTACTTTATGTACTTTATCCTTTTTGTAATAGATATGGATGTGAGCTATGGCATGTCATAGTCACTAGTCAAAAGGCAATCTGCCTTTTGACTCTACAATTGATTTTTTGTGTGTCTAGTCAATTGGATCCAGCTGGCTTTCAAAGTATAGCCAGCTATAGGATGTAGTATAAGTATCTCATGTTCTTGTATCTTTCTATTATGCTTTGTAACACTTGTAATAGAACATAGAGAAAGCAATATACTGCATTCTTGAAAACCATACACTTGTGTTCTTTATGTTCTCTCTCTTACATTACTTGTGTTCTTAGTGTCTTATCTTGGTTAATCTAGTTTACTGTTTGATTAAAGTTTGGTTAATCTCTCTTTGTGTTGTTGTGTTGTAACTCACACCCTTCAATGATCCGGCAATAAAGTTCAGTGCTTCTTGTCAAAAGCTACTAAGAAGGATTCTATCTCCTGGCATAGGAGAATGGGACACATTAATCCACGGAAGATGAATCATTTGATCCAGAATGATCTAGTGAGAGGAGTTAACATCCAAAACTTCCAACTTCCAGATTTCTGTGTTGCATGCAAGAAGGGCAAACAGGCAAAGAAGTCTCATAGGAAAAGAAAGTTCATTCCATCAACCTTCTTCACATGGATCTGTTCGGTCCAGTTAGTACAAGAAGCATTACAGGCAATTTGTACTGCTATGTAGTTACTCATGACTACTCAAGATTCTCTTGGGCGCTGTTTCCGAAATCCAAATCAGAAACATTTGAGTCATTCAAGGAATTAGTAACTACTCTCGAGTCTCTATACAAGTTGAAGGTACGACAAGTGCGCTCAGAAAATGGAACCGAGTTCAAGAGTCAATGGATGGAGGCTTACTACAAGGAAAAGGGAATTTTGCATCAGTTCACTTGTGCCTACACTCCTCAGATAAATGGCGTTGCTAAAAGGAAGAATCGCAGCTTGTTAGAGACAGCACGGACGATCCTAGTAGACTTAAAACTGCCTATCCATTTCTCGAATGAAGCAGTTGCAAATGCATGTTACACACTAAATCGAGTTTTAGCAGTTAAACGCCATGGAAAGACGTGATACGAGCTACTACAACGATGTAAACCTAATCTAGAGTATCTCGAGCCATTTGGTGCTCCGTGCACCCTACTGAAAAAGACTCAAGCGGGAAAATTCAGCGAGAAGGCTGATGAAGGTATATTTCCAGGATACAACATACCGAACAAGAGAGTTTACAACAACTCAATGGGTCAAGTAGAAGTGTGGTGTAACGTTGATGTTTAGAGATACACCACACCACCTGCTGGAAAAGGACCCGCCTTCTTTTTCGACTATGATCGATTCTTCAACTCCTTCAACATCCCACTCTCCACTTCTGATGATGAGTTAGCAACAAAGATGATCTATGATGTCTTGAACCCACCTTCACAGGCATCTACATCATCCGGACTACAAGGTGATTCATACACCAACTCAGGGGGAGCACTCAAGGGGAGTGACTCTTCCTCTGAAGATGAATACGTGGAGTGTGATCTTACCAACTAGGAGCAACAGGTTCCTCCTACTACAAGTCCACAAGCATCTGACATTGATGCCTGTGAATCTTCAGAACCTCAGTCTCCTACTGCCTCAGATACTGAACCAAATGTTCATAATCTTGATTCTAAGGTAGTTGTTCCAACCACTCCTGGATCACTCCTAAATGTCTATCATCCTTTGGATAATATCATTGGGGATGTGAGGTCAGGAGTTCAGACCAAAAATCAACTGTACTCAGCTGATTATGCCTCGGTGATGGAAAAAGGATACCTTCACGACGATGCATGTCATTGCTTTGTGTCTCAGTTTGAGCCAAAGTATGTTAGTGAAGCCCTGAATGATGTGGCATGGGTGAGTGCCATGCTAGAAGAACTTCTTCAGTTTAAGAAGTTAGGTGTATGGACTCTGGTGGATAGACCTAAAGGAGCTAAGGTCATTGGAACCAAATGGGTCTTGAAATGCAAGAAAGATGATCAAGGCGTGATCATCAGAAACAAAGCTCGACTTGCTATTCAAGGATTTTGACAAGTCGAGGGCATAGATTACAATGAAGTGTTTGCACTCGTGGCAAGAATGGAAGCAATCTGTATCTTCCTTGCCTATGCATCATATATGAAGATTAAAGTTTATCAACTTGATATGAAGAGTGTATTCCTTCATGGTGTACATTAGTCAACCCGAGGGATTTAAGGATCTATATAATGGTGATAGAGTTTACAAACTGGACAAGGCTCTATATGGGCTTCATCAAGCTCCCAGGGCCTGGTATGAGAAACTCTCTACTCACCTTGTGAAACACGAGTTTGGCAGAGGTTTCATTGACTGCACACTGTTCATCAAAGAAAAGGATGGTGATTTACTGCTAGTCCAAATCTATGTCTATGTCATAATCTTCGAGTCCAAGAACGAAGATCTATGTAAAGAGTTTGAAGCAGTAATGAAGGCTGAGTTTGAAATGAGTGCCATGGTAGAGATGAAATTCTTTCTCGGGTTACACGTGGATCAGACACGAAAAGGGATTTTTCTGCATCAGACCAAGTATGTAGGAGATATTCTCAGTCGGTTTGACATGGAGAATGCTTCCGCAGCTCGGACTCCACTTACTACAAACCATGATGTAGCATTCGATGAGAATTTTGATCTGGTCGATGCCACCATGTACGGAGGAATGATTGGATCTCTCATGTACCTCACTGCCTCAAGACCTGAAATCATGTATGCGACATGTTTATATTAAAGATATCAGGCCAAGCCAAAATTTAACCATCTGATAGGGGTCAAAAGGATCTTCCGTTATCTGTAGGGTTCACCAACACTTGGGTTGTGGTATCCTCATGACGATGACTTCAAGCTTACAGCGTATAGTGACTCGGATTACGGTGGCTGGTAGATGAACTACAAGTCTACATCAGCGGGATGTCAATTCTTTGGGAGGAGATTAGTGACCTGGCAGTGTAAGAAGCAAACCTCGGTTGCTTTGTCAACTTGTGAAGCCGAATACATTACTGCTGCAAGTTGCTATTCACAAATCATATTGATTCAACAGCAAATGCGGGAGTATGGTTTGAATTTCTCGTCTGCTCCTATTTTTGTGGATAACTCTGCTGCAATTGCAGTAACTAAAAATCCGTCCAACATCCTAAGACCAAACACATCGGCATAAAATATCACTTTATGCGTGATTGTTTTGAAAAGAACATAATCGATGTGATTAAAATAAATATTGATTTTCAGCACCCTGACCTCTATACAAAGGCTTTTGATAAACCACGTTTTCTATACTTGTTAGAGGTCAACTACGTTAAAAAGAAAAGTGATGTAATTCCTGAAGATGACCATGTGTAGTCCGAGGCGTATAGTCAGTTTTTCTTTTAATTTTTATTTTTATTTTTGTTATTTATTTGTTTAAATTTAAGTATTTAATTAAATTGGTAATTGTCGCCTATTAAAATCCTGAAAAGCATAAATCGGTTACGATTTTAGAATTTTAGGGGATAATAGGTTTAGTTAGTAACATTAAAAAAAATGAGGGAGGAGGAGAGGCTAGCCGATAGAAACTAGATCGTATCTGTGATACCTATTCAATGTCTTCGGAAAATGATAGTACATAGGAAGAAACCACTTAGGACTTTAAAAGTTTAAATTGAATAAGATGCGAAGTTCAAAGTATAAGTCTGTGTAGTTTGAGCAATATAAAAGGAAAATGATAGTACACAGGAACAAACCACTTGGGACTTTAAAAGTTTAAATTGAATAAGATGCAAAGTTCAAAGTATAAGTCTGTGTAGTCTGAGCAATATAAAAGGAAAGATGATAGTAAAACTAGCTACTATTAAGGTAACACAAAGAAACTAGACCTAGAGGTTGCCAGACCACAGATGATATGTCGGTAGATTCAACACAATAGATGATTAGACCTTGTTGGTTATTTCAAGAACAAACTAAGTTGTTCAGCAAGCTGTGGGTTAAAATCTTATCACTGGTTAACACAATGCAAAAAATTCCAATAAGGGATGGTGAGCAGAATAAACGCCACAAATATGAGCATAAGACCAAACTATGAGCAAAAGCACTTGAAAAAAAGGGCAAAAGCAATCAAACTAATAATTTATGTTGTTGCTAAGATCTGTGCAAAAAGATTAAAATTGCGCAAACAAGAAGATAGGTTATGTGTCTCTCTGCTGTGCGGTGGCACTGACCTGAGGATAATCATAACCTATATATTCTAGAATTCATTGTTGTTTGCCATCTCTCTGTTGTGCGGTGGCACTGACCTGATGCTTGGCTTCTCTTTGAAAGATCTAAGAATAGTCTCTTCTTGAAAACTACCCTGAGACCGCTCAAAAATCTCCCGAGGAATTTCTCGATAAGTGTGGGATCCATAAATGCTTGTTGAAATAATCAAACCTGAAACTGTCACCAATCTGTGTCAAAAGTCTGTGTATGGATTTAAAAGGACAAGTATACTGACAATCATCAAGGCTACAATTCTTGAAAGTCCAAATCAATGTGGGGATCTAATAGTACTAGTATGATTTCCAAAAACTTGCTAACGACTCTAGATGAAAAACAAGAATTAAACATCACAAGGTGTTGATAACATGTCCCAATTGATTTGACTTGCCTGTATGATTCCAAATTGAATTGGTCCATTTATGGTCAAAATGAATTGAAGTTGCCTTTTCCGGAACCGAATCCATTAGATTTCTATCTTAGGATTTACACCTCACACAAAATGTCAAAAACAAGTTCTAGTTTTGTATTTCAGTTTTAGTCTTTTATTTTCTTTAAATGTTGTCAATTTAGTTTGTTAGATATTGGACTATGCCATGGAATTCAATAGCGGATTTAATCACCTAAAAGGGTCACGTCTGAGGTGACCACACATGTTTTCAAAAGAAAAATCAGTCACGTCTGAGGTGACAAATTGTTTAAAAGGATCACGTCAAAGATGATCAAAAGTTTTCCAAGTTAAAATGATCATGTCTGAGATGATCAAATGCTCATAATGTTTAATCAAAAGTTAAAAAGGATTAAGTGTGGAAAGGTCATAAAGTCAAAATCATGAGTAGGATCCAATCGCATGACTGGACCATCAGTATGGACCAACCGTACGAATGGACCATACTCTTGCACTAGACAGTCGAATGGCACATGAGTATGAACCATTCACCCGAATGACTTATGAGATTGAGCCAGTCGACCGAATGGAGTTGTGCGAATGAGTTAGTCGACCGAATTGAGCTGTCCGAATGAGTCAGTCGCCCGACTGAACCCTAGTCGGCCCACTGAATGTGATCGACTAAGCCAATCGCACGACTGAGGTCCAATCGCCCGAATGAACAGAGCGAATGGGTCCAGTCGCCCGATTGAAATCAGTTTTAGTAAAAATAGGGCCATAGTCGATCGCATTCAACTCATCACCCCCAATCGCCCTCATATTGCACACACTACCATTACTCTTCCAAAATTTCCTCTGACCTAAAATGATTACATACTTTGATATTCTGACATTCGTTGGTGAATATACAGGTAAAATGCGGTGTGACCATGCCAAAAACTCCATCGATTAGGCCCTAGCTAGAACCGAACTAGTAAATCGACTAATAACCTAACTATACCGAGAAAATTATTAAAATAACAGTCAATAGGTTATTAGTAAAGTCATTGCGAGTCTATTGATCCGAAACACGACGTCTAATTCCAAGTTTTGGATCAAATTCGAATTTCAGTCGATCGAACAGTGGGTCATGCCACTGGACACCAGGATGAACTCCAATCGCACGATTGAGCTAGTCAAATGACTCAATCAGCCGAATGGATAATACGAATGAGCTCAGTCGGCTGACTGAACCAATCGCTGGCTCAGTCACCCGATTGAACTCAGTCGCCTGCTCAGTCACCCGATTGAACCCAGTTGTATGCCAGATCAATCGACTGAACACAGTCGCATGGTTCAATCGCATGTTTGAACTAGACGGAATTCAACCAAGTTAATTAGAATTGATTTTTGATATGTGGTGATCTAACGCGTATGTGCCTTGTATTACAGATCTATGGCTGACAGGTGGTCCATCAACCCTAAGCACAATATATGTTCTCATTTAGATGCCACCACTCGAAATGGCGTTGAGTTTGCAAGGATTATCGCATTCCTTAAGCAATCCAGGATCTACAGGGCTATATCCAAACCATGCACTCCCTACAGGTCTATTCAGCAGGCCTTCTGGGAGGGGGCATCGGTTGACCGCTAACGTGAGCCATATAGCATTAGGAGTTCTATTTTTAGGATGGAAATAGAGATTACAGCTGAGGATATCCAATGGGTATTTGGTTTGGGTGACGATGCAGACCACCCTACCAGACTTCACCCGCTGACTGTGAGAGGGTGCTTCTGAAGGATGAAGCATGCTGGGGATATCAATGAAGGGGTGCTCAAAAAAAGCAACCTATGTCCCCAGTACAAGTACTTAGCACATGTCATCCTGAAGTGCTTGGCTTTGCGAAGGGGTGGGTTTGATGATCTTTCAGACTAAATTCAAAATGCCTACGTGTCACTGGTTTTGAACCACCCTTTCAGCTTCTCGAGCATGATCTTCTCTTACTTGATAGAGTATCTCGAGGCTAAGGGTAAAGAGGGTTTCAACATATACCCTAGGTTCCTTCAGATGATTTTTGATAAGAAGCTGGCCGCACTACCCAAGGAGAGCCACAACGCTGTGTCGTTGGAGATCATGTATGATACAACACTGGGTCGTATGAAGGTCTACCAAGGAAAGCAGGTCAAACCCTCAGTGAAAAGACTCTTCGGCCATCTGGCAAGGTTGATTATGTGGCGCGAGGGAGGAGTAAATGGCACCATGCAGACAGTGATTTGGATATTGAGCAACTTGTGCTCTCGGACGATGATTACGATGACGATGATAGCGGTGATGGTGGAGATGCAGGGCCTACTCAATTACGGGCCCCCACTGCTGATATAGCATCTGCAGCATCCACCGATGGTGGGACGGAGGCAACAGGTTTCCATCAGGAGTTCCAACCTGATGAGGAGGAGGAGTCGGATGAAGAACCGTTGACTTGAGCGATGGGCAGCAAGGAGGTTTCCACCGAGCGAGGGGTTAGGGCGGCTGGTGAACGCCTAGGAGGGTCTGGGGAGACTATGACCGATCCAACCTACACCCCAAATCAACCTAGCATCCCAGGGGGAGCATCCACCTCGAAGGGTTTGAGAAAGAAACAGATGGCTTAGCCCTATAGGATGAAGAAGAAGAGGGCGAGGATGACATTATCACCACCACCACTACTACCCCCACTTCCACCACTCCACCTATCACCACTACCATATCTACCACCTCACACACCACTACCACACCCACTCCACCATCTACCCACATACAATCCACCTCCACTACAGCTCATCCACCACCACCTTCATCTATACCACCCCTAATCTTCACCACCACCACCACTAGCCACCAAGCAGGACCATCATCTTACCCCTCCTTTCCATCTGGATCCTCTCTACCTCCCAGTGGGGTAGTCTCAACACTGAACCGTATGGTGTTGAAGCTGTTGGCAGCCGATGATGAGAAGACTGTCCGGATTCGTCAGCTAGTAGAGCTTACGGCTGCACAATCTCAGCAGATATCTCAGCAGGCTCAGCTGATTGAGCAGCAGGCACAGCAGATGGCTGTTCAGAGCTCATAGATGTCCCAATCCAGGAGCAACATGTCCATTCAGTAAAACGGATAGAGGTATTGGAGGTGACCAATAAGACCATCATGCTGAGGCTCAAAGGATCAAACGATGAGCCACTAAAGATCAGAGAAGGAGATGGAGATGATGATGATGAAGATGACAGTGATGATGATGATGATGTTAATGATCAAGGGGATGATACTGATGCTGGTGTAGATGTTGATGATGATGATGAAGGAGATGATGATACTTCTGTTGCGGGTGCCACATCGGCAAGTGGAGGACCAGAAAGCTCAAGACCACGGTGCCTCCACATCAGTGCCGTCAACAGAGGAGCACATGATACAAGACAAGAGTAATGCTTAGTTGTTTATGTTATTTAAAATCATGTGTAACTGAATATTGTATCAAGCTAATGTATATAATGTTTATATTTTGATTATTGATGTTTACTGCTTTGATTGTTGAGTAATCGTTGTTGTGCTCCATGTATTAAATTAAGCAGATCCAAATTTTGAAGGAGATGAATATGATGTTGCTACCCTCCAAGAGATCAAGACTCAGCTCATGATGATTCTTGATGTGCAGGGAATAGTCAAGAGATCAGTGAATTACACTCCTAAAGAAGGAGAGATAATTCATGATCTAACCGACGAGCAACTTACTGAAATATTCCAACTCAATCCTGATGAGATCGTGAAAGGTGCTTCAACAGTCCATGTGGATAGTGATGACGAGCTCAACGACGTCAATGAGATCGAGATTGAAGATGTAACGGATGAACATTATCCAGAGTACACTGACAATAAGGGTAATGTATTTCCTAATGTAGGCGACAATCTTGTCAGTGAAACTTTTGAGACTCTGGATAAAATGGAACAAGAGTCTAAAAAGAAAGAAGATAAGGCCCAAGCCTCTGACGCCAAAGTCAAAAGCAAAAAGGTTGAGTGGGCTGCATGCTTTGAATAAATAAGAGCCTAACGCAGTGCTTCAACGTCAATTGTCTACACCAAGCTGTACAAAGTGAAGAAACATCACAAGGTGTCGGGAAAAATCATAGCATGGACACATTTTGAAGATCTCAACGTTAATGCAGTTAAACGTGAGAAGGGGATTGAGTACTTCAGGTTCCCACATGATCTGAAGACTCTTCCTGGTTTTGAGCTTAACTAGTTAGCAAAGTTGAAATTGCTATACGCTGACGCACGTAAAATGTCAGGCTGGTTTGAAGCAGCTCTTAAAAGAGAGTACCACACCAGATTGGTCAACTTCAAACCTCAACAACCAACAAGGTATATCAGACAGTCTGAGGTTGATGCCATAATTGGAAAACCGAAAATAGTGCTGAAGTGGAGTCCTCTATGCATGATGTCTAAGATCCCTCTACAGGAAATGCCACAGGACTTCACTCCACACTTCAAATGGTGGTACTTTGATTGGATAATAGGAGAGGCAGTCATAGTATTGACCAAGAATAGTGTTATGGAAACCATCAGGGTGTTTGACCCAATGTGGCTTACGAATTTGTCTGCTAATGATGTCTATACATTAAACAAGTGGCCACTATTCTATGACTCACAAGATATTATACAAGCTCTACGATTTCAGAATGTGATACGACTATGTTTTGCTTTTCAGATACACGCAGGAGTCACAACGGAAGAGAAGAACAAGAAGTTTGAAGAGCTTATGAAGGATGTAAGACAATAGATGAAACTAGGTCCAAGGGGGAGTTTGTAGATACATGTGTCCCTAGTTTCTCAACATAATGTAATATGTCTTTGTTGTCTTACTCGTATGTAATTGAATGGGTAATTAATACAATACAATGTGTGGTTGTGCTTATAATGTTTATTATTTCATTGATTGGTAGGCTAATGCTTATTGAACTAACTATATAGGTTTGTGGTTGTTTGAATAGATCTAAGTCAAATAATGATCATGAAACATATTCAAACATAATCATATGAAGTTCTCATGTGATTGGCCCATGCTAATTGACCATAGGCCTGAACAACTTCATGCTAATGAACCAGTCATATGAATGAACCAGGAGACTGGATCACTCGCATGATTGTGACATGAGATTGGCTCAATCGCATGAATGAACACTCAGTCGTGCGAATGGATCAACCACATGACTCAATCGCACGACTGAACAATGCAAATGGTCCAGTCGCACGATTGAGAAACCCTAACCTATAAATACCACTTAAATCGTGGAAAAACGAGACACTTTCAATAATTTGATACCTACACGTACCCTAGTCGTCCAGAGACCTCTAGCAACTTGTTCCAACTTCATAGATTGCAGTAGATCAATTGCTAATCATTCTTAATGTTTAGATTCAATCTTTAATTGATTCTACATGCGTTCTCACTGATTGGATCACCAATCAAATAGGATTCCGCATTATTTGATTCGGTACACACATAAATCTGTTAGTATTCGTCTAGTACATGATCCTAACATGAGTTATGTAGGTTGCACCGCACTCTACCTGTATAACAATCAGCAATCGTTAGAATCCTGAAATTTGAAGTCAAGTAAGGTGAGAAGAAATTTTGGCATAGTAACAGCACGATATGTGATTTTAGTGCGATTGAGGGGTGATGAGTATGTGCAATCGACTATGGCCTGATTTATACTAAATCTGGTTTCAATCAGCAATTGGATCCATTCCTTCTTTTCATTCGGGCGATTGGAACCCTGTCGGGCGATTGGGTTAGTCGATCACCTTCAGTCGGCCGACTGGGTTTCAGTTGGGTGACTGACTCTATCGGACAACTCCATTCAGGCGAATGGCTCAATCTTGTAAGCCATTCATGTGAATGGTTCATACTCATGCTCCATTTGTGTCACACCCCCAAACCACGACGGTATCCCACACGGCGCGAACGTCATGATTTTATAGTCACTGATCGACCACTACATGGTTTTGTAAAACACACATCTCAAATAAGTTTAAAATACATCATTGTTCAGAGTTAATTTGTGGAAGCAATAGTAATAAGGTAAATTGTTTCAAAACATGACAATTACGAAAATGAATGTCCCAAACAGCATGAATGGACCTAAACATGAGATGTTCCATGCTAGCTTAACTTGGTGCATCTATCAATTATCTGAGAAAACATGCATGAAAAATGTCAACATAATGTTGGTGAGTTCACAGGTTTTAAGTAATAGTAACTAGCGTAAGGGACCACAATACTTTTTATGATTTGATTGTTGTACACACAATGCTACAAATTATATAAGCACCGCAACCGAAGCTAGACTGTAACTGTAATAAATTGCTCCTACTCATGCCTACCGTAAGCATGAGTGTGAACAGGCTAATAATGCACCCGTTTAGAGCTCCAGTCAAGGTTAGGGTAATTAACCCGGGTGGGGGTAGTCAAACCCAATAGTACTATCCATGATTACCTCGCTTTGGGAAATAAACTAACGGTTCGATAAATGGGGACTTTATACGGTAAGTAAACAACTTATATAACATGTGAAATCATTAACAAGTAAATTTGTCCATGAAAATAGTAATTTGCATGTAATCTCCCCAAAGGAAAATAAGTAAAATGGGGCCGTGAAACTCACCTCAATTGCACGCGTGAATACTAGCAATAGTCTGTATGTACGATTGGTCTAGGAATCTCCTAAACAAAATCACAATATATTCATGAGGTCATGATTACTAACCCTAGATGGTCATACATACTCATCCACCAAGTTAGTTTTGAAAATGTCACTTGACTAATTAGCCACGTCGAGTCGTAAATGTTTTATTTAGATTCTTGTCTTCATCTTTATTTTTCTAAAGATACATAATGTATTGAAGGTGTTTTATATTAAGTATAATGGTATTATACTTTCCATGTGTATGGGTTTCCCCCTTTTTTTTACCAAATATCTCTAAAAATTTACTTTTATCTAAGTATAGGTTTTTGACAGCATTAAGGGAATTTTTAGGTCTGCTTGTCATCCCCTTTTCATGGTACAAAGGATTTTTATAAAATCTGATACTTTTATTATATTTAGGTCTATGTCTTAGGATTCCAAAAAGGTATAGCTTGTATCCTACAACTAAGTTTAAGTGCTACTAAATGGTTCATGAAGCAACAGATGTCAGTACAGCACTTTTCTGTACATGTCTAGGGATTTCACCTTTTTGAGGGGTCAAACCTTACATTCACAAACAGAGCCTATATTAATTTTAAACCTAACACCTTAAGATAAGTTACCACAGAAATAAAATCTTCATTTTATTACTTTAAGCATAACTTATGCCTCATTCTTTCTGCCCTATTTATTCTGTCAAAAATTCAGGTTCAGCACTATAATTTGTTTGTACGTTTTGGAATGTTTATACTCATCTATAAATTTCAAGGTTGGATGGGTTAGAAACTAGACATCCTAAAGTTAATTTTAGGCTCAAGAAAACGGTTCATTTGACCATGTTTAGGTCGAGTTATGGTCTCGAAAACACAGAACATGAATCTGCCAGAAAATGTTTTACATGTTTTGTTACTTTTTTTAAACTTTGCTAGAGCACTTTTGGATGAGTTAGTGAATATGAACACATCATGATGGTGTATACAAGATTAGAAACAAAGTGATAACCTTAAACAAGCAAGGAGAAAGAGATGGTAGTCTTGAAATGCAAGGAAAAGAAGACTTGATCCTTTGAACTAAGAACCAAACAAGAAATAGGTGAAGAAGATGTTGTAGGATGCTTGGAAGCTTCAAAAATCACTCGATCTTCAACCAAAGGCACTTGAATCACCCAAGATTTGAAGGAAATAAGTTAAAAATCAAATGGAGTGGTGGTAGGAGTGTCTTGGCCGAATTTTAGAGAGGGAGAAAGAGAGAAGATGAGTGTGATGTGTTGGTGTAGTTGAAGTGAAGGGTGCATGTATTTTATAACACTCAATCCTCTTTAAGTGTAAAGTTCTTGGAGCATGGGCTCCTATTCACGGTCAAAGGATGGGGAAATGGTGTTCCAAGAGTGGTAAGGTAGACATGTTGCTTTAACACATCAAAAGAGAGGCTTCATGAATATGGCAGGTTGTGTTTTGTCAAATCTTGTAAGTTTTGTGAGCTTTATTGAGAAGGAGGTGGAAGAGTAATGTGGTGGTGGCTTGGATGACCATATGCATGGGAAGGGGGGTTTTGGTTTTCATATTTTGTGTAGTATTGGGTATTTAGGTGGTATTTGTTTCACCATAGGTATTTTTACATAGTTTATATTTTTACTCTTTACTTTTTAAAATGCATTAGGATATTGTAACAACTTGCATTAGGATATATAAATATTTATGGTATGTTAATGATGCATCATGTAGTTAGTAGGTCCGTTAAAAGGATTCGTTCCGGGTAAAACATTAATTTACGTGATTAGGTTTATTTATAAATTTAAGATTTTCCAGTGTATTTAATTTGGAATCTAAAATACTTTGAAACAATTTAAAGTATTTATTAGTACACATATATTAATTATCACCAATGTTCGTGTGTGCCGGTTGTATCACGTGTGAAAATGGTAATTACGCCGAATTACTGATGCATGAAATGTTATGCGTGAAAGTTTGCAATGCATAAAATGACTTCAATAATGTAATTTAAATTGAAAATCAAGTGTTATAGGTGTAACTATAACTAAGTCAAGGTCGGGTATTGACCTGAAATTGCCGGTTGTCACAATTTGGGAGTATAGTGCATAAGTATGGTCTAATTGTACGATTGGTTCATACTCATGGTCTAGTCCTGCGAATGGCTCATACTCATGATGTTAACTTTATGACCAATAGACATTTAACCTCTTTTAACTTTTGATTAAACATTTTGATCATTTGATAATCTCAGACATGATCATTTTTAACTTTTGCAACATTTGATCACATCGACCATGATCCTTTTAAACAAAAAACACATTTTGTCACCTCAGACGTGACCCATTTAACATTGAAAACATGTTCGGTCACCTTAGACGTGACCCTTTTAAGTAATTTAATCCCAGATTGAATTCCACGACATAGTCCGACATATAACTCTAAATTGAGTAAATGTTAAAACAAAACAAAAGAGCTAACATTAAAAGACAAAACTAAAAATGTTATTGTGATTTTGTTTGAGGTGGAAATCCTAAGATAATAATCTACCAGATTTATTTCTTGAATAAACTGCTTCAAGTTATTTTGACCATAAGTGGAACGATTCATTATGGAATCATACAGGTGATCAACTCATTCAGGATGTGTTACCAAAATCATTTGATGCTAGATTCTTGTTTTTGTCGAGAGTCATTAGCAAGTTAAGGAAATCATACTCGTGCTAGAAGACGCACACATTGATTTGGACTTTCAAATTGCAACCACGATGATTGTTAGTATACTTGTCCATTTAAATCCATACACAGACTTTTGACATAGATTGGTGATGCTTTAAGGTTTATTTATTTCAACCAACATTAGTGGATCCCACGCTTAAATGGTAATCAACATTCCTCAGGAGATTTTTGAGCGATTTACGGGTATTTTTGACTAGAAGACACTATTCTTAGAGCTTTCAAAGAGAAGTCAAGCCTTAGGTTAGTGCCACCGCACATCAAAGAGGTGGCAAAGTACAATGAATTCAAGAATATATAGGTATGCTAATCCTTAGGTCAGTGCCACCGCACAGCAGAAAGGCACATAACCTATCTTCTTGTTTAAGCAATTTTATTCTTGTTGCACAGATCACACCAACAACATAGGTTATCAGTTTGATTGCTTTGCATTTTTTTCAGTATGTGCTTTGCTCATATTTTGGTCATCCGCACACATTTGTGGTGTTTATTTTGCTCGTCACCCCTTATTGGAACTCTGTTGATTGTGTTAACTAGGGATAAGATGATAACCCGCAGCTTATTGAACAACTTAGTTTGATCTTGAGATCACCAACGAGGTCTACTTATCTATTGTGTTGAATCTACCGACACATCATCTAATGGTCTAGCAACCTCTAGGTCTACTTTCTCCGTGTTACCTTAGTAGCAACTAGTTTTACCATCATTTTTTCTTTTATTTTTGCTTAGACTACTTAGACTTATACTTTGAACTTTGCATCTAAGTCAATTAGATCATTTAAGGTCCCAAATGCTTTGTTCATGTGTACTATCATTTTCCATAATCGTTGAATCGATATCTGAAATACGATCTCATTTCTTTTAGCTTGTCTGTCCTACTCCCTCGTTTTTTAATACTAACTTAACATATTCTCCCCCTAAAATTCTAAAACCATAAACGATTTACGTTTTTAGGATTTTAATAGGCAAAAAAAATAAAATCAATAAAATTACTTAAATGAAATAAAATTAAAGAAAATAAAAGAAAAATGACTCGACGCATCGGACTAAGCATGTTCATCTTCTGGAATTACATCACTTTTCTTTTTTACACCGTTGACCTCTAACAGATATAGAAAACGTGGTTTATCAAAGGCTTTCGTATAGAGGTCAACACGTTGAAAATCCATATTTATTTTAACAACATTGATTAGATTATTATCAAAACAATCACGTATAAAGTGATATTTCATGCCGATGCATTTGGTCTTAGGATGTTGGACAGGATTTTTAGTAACGGCTATTGCAGCAGAATTATCAACAAATATAGGGGTGTTAGAAAATTTCAAACCGTAGTCCCGCATCTACTATTGAATCCAGATGATTTGAGAATAGCAGCTTGCCATAATAACATATTCAGTTTCACAAGTTGACAACGCAACTAATGTCTGCTTCTTACATTGGCATGTGACTAATCTTCTCCCAAAGAATTGACATCCTGCTGAGGTGGATTTGTAGTTCATCTTGCAGCCGCCATAATCCGAGTCACTGTACGCGGTGAGCTTGAAATCATCGTGAAGAGGATACCATAACCCAATGTTGGTGTATCCTTCTAATAACGGAATATCCTTTTGACCCCTATAAGATGGTTAACTTTTGGTTTCGCCTGATATCTTGAACAAAGACATGTCGCATACATGATATTAGGTCTTGAGGCAGTGAGGTACATGAGGGATCCGGTCATTTCTCGGTACATGGTGGCATCAACCAGATCACCATTTTCATCGGGTGCTACATCATGGTTTGTAGCAAGTGGAGTCCGAGCTGCAGAAGCATTCTCCATGTCAGACCGACTAAGAATATACCCTACATACTTTGTCTGATGTAGAAATATCCCCTTTGGTGTTTGCTCCACCTGTAGCCTGAGAAAGAACTTCATCTCTCCCATGGCACTCATTTCAAATTTTGCCTTCATTACTAGTTTAAATTCTTTACATAATTATTCGTTCTTGAACCGAAGATTATGTCATCAACATAAATTTGAACAAACAGCAGATCACCATCCTTTTCTTTGATGAACAGTGTACAGTCAATTACACCTCTACGAAATCCGTGTTTCACAAGGTGAGTTGAGAGTTTTACATACCATGCTCTCGTGGCTTGGTGAAGCCTATATAGAACCTTATCCAACTTGTAAACTCTGTCCCGATGGTATGGATCCTCAATCCATCAGGTTTACTCACATACACTGTTTCCTGGATTTCACCATGAAGAAATGCACTCTTCACATCTAGTTGATAGACTTTAATCTTCATACAGGAGGCATAGGCTAGGAAGATACGAATTGCTTCCATCCTTGTCACTGGTGCAAATACTTCATTGTAATCACTTCCCTCGACTTGTCGAAATCCTTGAACTACAAGTCGAGCCTTGTTCCTGATGATGACACCATGGTCATCTTTCTTACATTTCAAGATCATTTTGTGCCAATGACCTTAGCACCTTTAGGTCTTTCTCCATACACCTAACTTCTTGAATTGAAGAAGTTCTTCTTGCATGGCACTGACCCATGCCACATCATTTAGGGCTTCCTGACATATTTTGGCTCAAACCGAGACACAAAACAACGATACACACCATCTTGAAGATACCATATTTCTATTACCAAGGCATAATCAGCTGAATATAACTGAGTTCTTGTCTAGACTCCTGATCTGACATCCCCAATGACATTGTCTAGGGGATGATAGACATTTAGGCGTGATCCAGGAGTAGGGGAACAACTACCTCAGAATCAAGATTATGAACATTTGGTTCCCCATCTAAGGCAGTAGGAGTGTGAGGTTCCGAAGACTCAGAGGCATCAATGTCATATGCTTGTGGACATGCAGTAGTAGGAACCTGTTGCTCCCGAGTGTCCTAATCATTCTCCACGGATTCATCATCAGAGGAAGAGTAACTTACCTCGAGTGCTCCCCTTGAGTGGTTAGGTGAGTCAACTTGTTGACCAGATGATGTAGAGTCCTGTGATGGTGTGTTTAAGACATCATACATCATTTTGGCTGCTAACTCATCATCAGAAGTGGGGAGAGGAATGTTGAAGGACTTGAAGAATCCATCATAGTCAAAAAAGAATGCGGGTCCTTTTCCAGTAGGAGGAGTGGTGTATATCTGAACGTTGACGTTACACCACACTTCTACTTGACCTGTTGAGTTGTTGTAGACTCTCTTATTTGGTATGTTGTATCCTAGAAAAATGCCTTCTTCGGCCTTCTCGCTATACTTTCCTTCCTGAGTTTTCTTCAGCAACATACATGGTGCTCCAAATGGTTCGAGATATTCCACATTTGCTTTACGTCGTTGAAGTAACTCGTAACTCGTCTTGCCATGATGTTTTACTACCAGAACTCGATTTAACGTGTAACATGCATTGGCAACTGCCTCATTCCAAAATTGGATAGGCAATTTCGAGTCTGCTAGCATTGTGTGTGTTGTCTCAATTAAGCTGCGATTCTCTCTCTCAGCAACTCCGTTCATCTGAGGAGTGTAGGCGGAAGTGAACTGGTGCACAATTCTCTTTTATTTGAAGAAATCCTCCATCCATTGGTTCTTGAACTTGGTTCTGTTGTCTGAGCGTACTTGTCTCACCATCAGCTTCTAGAGAGACTCCAGTGTAGTTACCAATTCTTTGAATGACTCAAATGTTTCTAATTTTGATTTCAGAAACATCACCCAAGAAAATCTTGAGTAGTCATATGTAACTACATAGCAGTACAAGTCACCTGTGATGCTTCTTGTACTGACTGGACCAAACAGATCCATGTGAAGAAGCTCAAGAGGCAGGTCTATAGAATTAACTTTCTTTTCCTTATGAGACTTCTTTGTCTGTTTGCCTTTCTTGCATGCGACACAAAAATCCAGGAGTTGGAAGTTCTTGACATTGACTCCTCGCACTAGATCATTCTGGATCAAGTGGTTCATTTTCCGTGGATTGATGTGTCCCATTCTCCTATGCCAGTAGATAGAATCCTTCTCAGTAGCTTTTGACAAGAAGCATTGAACTTGATGATCCGTTGTGGAGGCCTTTGATAGATCCAAGACGTAAAGGTCATTATATCTGGAGGCTGACATTAAGACTTGGTCCTCTGGAATCACATAATCCTTTTTGAAGACATAGCACTTGTTATTGTCGAAAACAACCTTAAATCCCTTATCATATATTTGGGAAAGAGAAAGCAAATTATTTTGAAGTTGTTGAACATAGTTTACTTTGTCAAACTTTACTTTCTCGTTCCCTACTTCCCCTTGAGCTGTGATGTACCCTCCTTTGTTTCCAGCAAAAGAAACATGACCTCCTTTGATTGGTTTGACCTTTGATAGGAGTGCCCGGTTTCCAGTCATGTGCCTTGATGCTCCGCTATCTACAATCCTAGTGTTTGTTTCAGCACTATAGCGAACACCCTGCACAATCAATTGAAAACATTAGTTAAGGTGAGGGACCAAAGCCTTAACTGGCTTGGGCGTCCCAGAGGCATCACACAATATAAATTCTTCTCATTGTCCATTAGAGGGTGAGGGAAGATCATTTGTCTTCTTGTTCACATTTCTAGACATAGACTTTTCTTTCCATAAGCCAGCTTTGTGTAAGGCCTATTTATGGTAAACAAAAGACTCGCTAATGGGTTGAACTTTAGGTTCACTGACCCTTTTTGGTGGAGTCATAGAGCTTTTTTGGAAGAGCTCGCTTTAGTGTCATAAAGTTTAATCTTTTTCTTTGGTGTCTGATAAGAAGGACAATAAGACGCTATGTTCCCATACTTTCCACAGTTGTAGCATGATCTACTTTCACCTTGATGATTTAACTGTTTCTATGGAGAAGTGTGTGACACACGTGTGACTTTATTTTGTAAGGGTTTTGACACTTCTTGTTTAGATGTTTTTTCTTGTTTAACAAAATCAATTGTTTGAATGTTGTTAACATCTTTTCCCTTTTGTTTATTTGGACTAAGACATCAAGCACGTGATTGGCTAATATGTTTGGTATTTCTGGGTTCAGAAATACACTTTGTTGAACAAGACTTTATTTTAACCTTTTTAAATTGTTCGTCCAGATTAACACAAGGAATTTTACCTTTTGATTTTGAAGTGGCATCCTTTTGTTTAGTGACAGATTCATTTGGTTTACACGTGGAATCTGGATCACTTACAAGAGAAGTGGAAACCACATGATCCTTGATTGGGTTATTATTTATTGGTTTACTTTTGGCATTCATCAAGGTCTCATGTGGTGTTGGTACCACTTTATATCCCAAACCCTCCCCATTGTTCTGCTCTCTCACTAAGTGTTGGACAATATGAGAAGAACTTGTCCAACTATGCAGTTTTTGTTTCAATGAATTTACTTCTACCTCCAAAACTACTTCTTGTTTCTTAGTGTCTTCTAGGGAGTTTTGATAGAACTTAATGTCATTAGCTTGGTTAAAAGCTACAACTTTAGTTTTCCTAAGTTGTTTATTCAAAAGTTCTATCTTTTTTTATAGCTATGCTCATTTTGTTTTAAGACTCTATTTGCTTCAGTGCACAGTTACAAGTCCTTTACTAAGCTATCATTATGATCTCATAACCTAGAAAGTTTCAAATCAATACTTTCCCTAAATTTATTACAATCAGAACAATCATGATTATTGAACAGTTGAGTAGTGGTACTTACCTGAGAGGGTGAAGTTGAATCAACCATCAAAGCAGTGTTTGACTTTTCTGGTTCTGGTGATTCTGGACTTGTTGAACTTGTCCCTTCTTCAGGCAGGTGATCACCTACAGTTGCAGTTTCATCAACATTTGACATTGCGAGTTCCAATGCACTATCACCCTCGCTCCAATCTTGTCGTTCATCATCCTGAACAGTCAAGGCTTTAGAATCCTTGCTTGATAAAGTAGGAGTGCTTATGGGTTTATCCTGACTATTGAAGGATGAAAATGGATTTCCATTTCCTATGTTCATGGGCTTCACACACTCACGTTTGAAGTGCCCCTTTTCCCCATAGTTGAAGCACGTAAATTTGGTCTTGTCAAAACCAAAAGTTGTGTCTTTAGTGCCAATTAGATTTTGTCCGGTCTTCTTGACAAACTTCTTAGCTCTCCGAACAGCACTTGCTAAGGCCCACATGATGTCCACCCTCTCTAGCTCTGCCTCATCTACCTGCTCGTAGTCCTCATCTGCCAGATGGTAGTTCCCAATCTTTCCAACAACTAGTCCATCATAGGAGTGGACAATAGCTGCTAAGAGATCCATGTGCTCTTTTGCTACCTCTACTGTCACATTCCCGATATTCTCTATCTTCAGATTTGTAGCATTGGTTTGAGGTGCTATGTATCGGGTACCAGACGACCCTGATGTGTTAGATCCTGAAGTAGTGGCTTGTGATGGACCAGCTGAACTCGACACAAACACCATTTGTAGTGGCGCTCCAGATGTTTTGGCTTGTGGAGTTGAGTTGTATAATGCCGGATTATGATCATATGAAGACTTTTGGGCCCTGTACTTCATCCTCAACTCTTCCTCTCTCAGCTTCAGAATGAAATCATTGATATCTAACTTCGCTAGCATATCATTCTGTCTGAGGTTGGAAACCAACAAACTCCACATCTCGGGCAACCCATGTGCAAAATTTGAAACTTTGTCTTCCATTGATGTGGTGACTCCATGAGTCTGCAGCTCAGTCATCAAATGTTAGAACCGATCAATGACGTCGTCCAAGATCTCCTTTCCCATTGAGGAGAAGTTCTCAAACTCCTTCAACGCTTTAGCCTTCAGAGCTTTTAACGATGCATTTCCTTCATACCTTTTTTCCAAAGCATCCCACAGTTTCTTAGCTTGCTTGTTCTCAGAGAATTGATGAATGATGTCCTTAGGAATTGACTGAGTCAGCAACACATATACTTTTTTCTCTGCATTGTACTTTACCTTTTGACCGTTAGTCATACCGCTTAAGGTGAGTTTGACTCCCTCTGCACCTACAGGCATACTATATCCTGTCTATATCAACTCCCACAGATTGGGATCTACTCCATTTAAGTAAATCTCAAATCTTTGCTTCCATTGTGGGTAATCATCTAACGTTATAAGTTTAGGGGGCTTGTTATGATTTCCCACTTAATTTTCTAGAAGCAACAAATTTTGAATCCTAGAATCCCTTCCGGCGGAGAACGCTGAATATTGATCCTCCATTACCATCAACTTTAAACTTTGGAACAAACTGTTTTACTAGTGCGAATGAAGGTGTGCGATTGGACAGCTAGTGCGATTGAACAATGTGAATGGCTCAAAGATGTGAATGAACCAATGTGAATGAATCAATCGTGTGAATGGACATGACCGAATGAACAAGACAAATAGACAGTTTAGTCGTACGAATGGTTGTACGAAAGAGTCCAATCGTGCGTATAAGGGATGCGTATGAATTCAGTCGTGCGATTGAGTCAATCGTGTGACTGAAGCTACTGAATCTTGAGAATTCGAAAGTTTAAGGTATATTGATGCAAAAACACGAATTTCTCAAGAACCCCAATTGTCGTATGCCAGAAAAACGTTAAATTTACGACCTAGAGACGTCCAAACAACGTTTGACACAAAAAGATTGCGTTTTTGTGTGAAAAACACAATTTTATATCAAAATCGATTGAATCATACGTAAATCAAGAGCCAACGCTCTGATACCACTTATTAGGGACCATGTACTAGACGGAGTACTAACTGATTCACGTGTATACCAAATCAAATAGCGCGGAATCCTATTTGATTGGTGATCCAATCAGTGAGAACGTTAACCCGATCGATATAAGATTAAACTAAACGTTAAGAACGAATAGGAATCGATCAAGAACGATCTATGAACTTGGACTGGCCTTCTTGGACGTTCTGGATGGCTAGGGTACGTGTAGGTGTCGAATTCTTCAAAGTGTTACGTTTTTCCACGAATTAAGTGGTATTTATAGGTTAGGGTTACTCATTCGTGCGACTGAACCATTATCATAGTTTAGTCGTGTGATTGAGTCATGCGGTTTATCCATTCGCACGACTGAGTGTTTAGTCATGCGACTGAGTCAATCTCATGTCACAATTGTGGGACTGATCCAGTCTCCTAGTTCAGTTGTGCGACTGGTTCATTAGCATGAAGCTGTTCATGCGTATGGTCCATTAGCATGGGCTATTCGCATGAGAACTTCATATGACTAAGTTTGAATATGTTTCTCAATCATTCTTTGACTGTTATCTATTCAAACAACCACAAACCTATATAGTTAGTTCAATATGCGTTAATAAATAATAAACATTAAAACATACACTGAAACATTAAACATTAAGATCAACAACCACATAATATGTTTCATTCAACTCATACGTTTCATTACATTTAGGATATGACAGACATATTACATTAAGATCGTAAACTAGGTACTTATTGACCTACATCCTCCTCTAGCCTTAGAATCCTCGAAACTATCTCAGTAGTAATAGTCACCTTGTGCTCTAAGACTTTGGCAATAATTCTTTAAGTATTTTCTCTTGTGTCATATTCGGCAGATCTCAAGAAATCTTTGATATAAGGTCATATATGGTGGCGGCATGAGATATAGCAAAAGATATGGGAGATCTTTGCAGCCATCTAATACAGTCTCTAAACCTAGCGGCTTTCGGGTGTGTATCATCCCAAATAGCAGTGATGTTGTTTCTCTCATTGTACATTAGACTTGCCATTTAAACCTGAGAAACAAATGAAATAAATTAGAATAAAGTGATAGGATTGAATACATAAGAGAGAATAAAGAATAATAAAAAATAAATAAACAAAATTATATAAATAAATTGCTGGCCGAAAATATAGTTTTGTAGAATTAGATTTAGTTTTGGCATACGAAAGTACAGTTTCGCTAGTAAAAGCACATAAGTTTCGCCCAAACAAGAAGGTAAATTCGACTGGCCGAAACTATAGTTACGGCACAACGAAACTGAAAGCTAGGCAGTGAAACTGTTAAGTTCGTCCGGACAGCATAACCTTACAGTTTCGTTGAAAAATGAAGAGCTTTCGTTCAGTTTCTCTGGACTATCGATAGTTTCGCTGAACGAACAGCGAAGGTACCGAAGAGTCTCCATTAAAAATACCCACAATGAGATGTTATTAACACGATTAAAGGATGGTCCTGAGTTCGAAACTCACTTGCGAACATGAATCAACAGTCAAACAGAATCAACAACACAAAAAGACAAAATCGAGGGATAAGAACACGGAGAAGCCCTAAGGAGCGTCACTGGTCGATTGTGCAAAAGTGAGATTTTAGTTTTGCAAAAAGACTTAAATAGCATATAGTTTCGCAGCTAGCGAAACTGTAGATTCGCCGGACGAATCTATAGGTTGGCTAAGACGAGCTGCAATTTCGTCATATGGAGTTCAGATCAAAAAGACATCGCACAGAATGAGAATGCTGAGCGAAATTGCAATTTCGTCTAGGGAAACAAATAGCGAAATTATAGTTTCGCTACACTTTTTTTTTAAAACAAAAGTTACTGAGATCAAAATGATCAGAGATCACATCCTCAAAATATTTATTAGCACGGATATGAATTTAGTCATCGACCGGCAATGAGATCATACCGATAACAGAGTCTAATCAAAGTCTTTGAATGATTTTTGAAATTCTTAAACAGATCAATAACGATTGCTTATATGTTTGTGCACTTAAACCCAAGCCTTATCTTTTTCAACAAATAGCATATGATTCGTTAAGGTTCGATTAGATGCTTCAGAATGTTAGGACCCCATAATCATTTGGAAAAACCCTCACCCAACCTTAGGATTTCTTGAATTTTATAATAATCTTTATAGAGCAAGGCGTGTGCATTAGTATGCAAGTGATTATCAAAAAAATTTGCATTGTGTGATGAATTCATCATTTAGATGATTTGTCCTAACATAGACCAAAATAATGAGAGCTCCAGGTCTATACTCACGTATAACAGAGGAGAGCCCTATTTTAATATGTTCCGATGAGAGCTCCAGGTCAGTACTACCGTACAACAGAGGAGATCGTCACTCCAGGTCAGTACTACCATACAGCAGAGGAGATTAGCACAAATACAAGACACAAATGTAAAGGACAAGAGCCAAAGATCAATTCTCAATCCACTTTTTGCTCGGACTAAGTTTTTGTGCAGGCAAAAATGATCACGTAAATCCAGACATCGTTAAGCAGAGATTTAAATTTAAATCATTTTGCTGCTATATACTTTATTCTTTAGGCTGAGCCTACTAAGCATATCGTTTAAAGAGTCTGTTTTCTTGTCTTTAATTTTCAAAAAAAAAATATAGTGTAAATCAGAGATCGGCATCACTTACTATCATTTCTTATTTTAAGTACCAGTCATGCATAAAAGACATATCCGGAAGATATAAAATCATTTCTCGTCATTTCAAATTCAACACTCAGGTTATTTTGTTACTACCCCAAAATTTTATTTTAAAAGGATAATATTATTAAAATGATTATTATTATTATGTTAGTTTAAAAGAAAATTTTATAAAATAGAAGAAAAGAGGTTTAAAAGGATATTAAGCCTAGCATAGAGATCAATTCATAAAAGCAAGGTTATCAAAAGTTTTTGGGAAAAGATCTGCCTTTTGATGTTTTGTGTCAATGGGAATAATATCGATAAAACCCCTTTCTTGGGCATCACGAATTGCATGAGTCCGTGTTTCGATGTGTTTGGTTCATGAATGCTCAATACGATTTTTAGCAATCCGGATGGGTGCTTTGTTGTCACAAAACAACAGCGTGTGAAGAAAGTTGATTCCATAGTCAATCATCTGGTGTTGTATCCAAAGGACTTGGGAACAACAACTAGAGGCAGCAATGTATTCTGCTTCCCCTGTAGAAAGGGAAACAATGGTCTGTTTCTTGTTCTGCCATGACACCAAACATTTGCCTAGGGATTGACATCCGCCAATCACTGATGTTCTTTTTAACATGCAACCATTAGAATCACTATTAGAATAAGCATGTAAATCAAAATTCCCTCCATTTGGATACCATAGAACTAAACGAGATGAGCCTTTGAGATAACGAAAATATCGCTTGACAGCCTTCTCATGAGACTCCTTTGGGGCTGACTGATATCAAGCACAATATCCTACAACAAAAGTGATATGAGGATGACATGCTATAAGATACATGAGGGAACCGATCATAGATCTATAGAGATGAGGATCTACAGGTTTCCCATTCTCATCAGGAGTGAGACATGTCTGAGTAGTAAAGGGAGTCAATTCAGGAGAACCGTCATCCATCTTGAATTTCTTCAAAATTTCTTTAACATACTTCTCCTAATGAATTAGAATGCCTTCATTCTTTTGTTCTACTTTCAATCCAAGGAAAAAGCACATATTTCCCATCATACTCATTTCAAACCGATTACACATCACTTCTTCGAACTCCCGACATAACAATGAATTGGTGGAACCAAAAATAATATCGTTGACATAAACTTGAAGAAACAACATTTCACCACTCACTTTTTTCTTGAAAAGAGTCATATTGATGTTGCCACGAGAGAAACCATTGCTTAAGAGATACTGGGTCGGGGTCTGATACTAGATCCTAGGAGCCTGATGAAGACCATACAGATATTTGCCCAGCTTAAAGACTTTATCGATAAAGGAAAGCACACTTGAAATCCATCTGATAGACATTGAACTATTATGAGCAGCATGAGCGAGAAAAATCCTCATTGCTTGAAGACGGGCGATCGAAGCGAAGACTTCAATATAGTCAATCCCTTCTTCTTGAGCAAAACCTTGCACAACTAGTCTAGACTTGTTATGCAACACCACACCATGATCATCAGGTTTGTTCTTGAGCACCAACTTTGTACGGATTGGGCATTTGTTGGGAGGCAGGTTAACTAAAGTCCAAACTTTGAGCTTTCTGAATTGCTGAAGCTCCAATTGCATTGACTCCACCCAGCATGGATCCTGTACAGTGGCATGCACATTTTTCGAGACAATTTGAGAGATGAAGCAAGAGAAGAGGCGGATATTAATCAAACCACATTGAATTCGCGTCCTGACACTGTCAATGATTGAACCAATAACATTATCAAGAGGATGATCTTTCAAAGTTTTGAAGTTTGTATCTAAAGGGAAGTTGTTTGGAGAAGTTTTGCTCACAGATTGTGAATAGCATGATGAGGGTGAGAGATGTGGAACAGGCTGTGATAGGATAGATTTAGGTGATGAAGGAAGAGATGTGGGTGATGGAACATATGTTGGTGATGTATTAATAGGTGTTGGTGACAAATCAAATGATGGAGAAGATGATCAAACATCAGCTGAAGTGGCATCATTTGCTAAAGTGATTGAATGGACATCAGATAGTGTGGAGGAAATAATATTTGTTTGAACATTTGGAGCGGACGCATCATCGTCGAAAAATAGAAGATTAAAAGACTTAAACATAGTATCGGAGTCAAAGAACCAAGCTGGTTTAGTTTGAGAATCTGGAGAATTAGACTCATGCCAATCAACATAGAATGACTCTTGAACGATATATGTTCTCTTGTTATATACTCGATAGGCCTTTTGAGAAGATGAGTAACCGACAAAGTAACACTCCTCAGACACAGCACCGAACGTTTTCTTTTATGATTGAGTATTCAGAAGAGTGCAAGAACAACCAAATGGCTAAAAGAAGTCAATTAATGGTTTCCTTTTACGAAAAAGTTCATAAGGAATCTTCATTTTTTCCTTGAAAATCAACACTCGATTTAGAACATATGAAGCACAATTTACTGCTTCAGCCCAAAAAATAATGGGTAAGGAAGATTCTATCAGCATTGTACGGGTTGCTTCAATCAGAGTGCAATTCTTTTGTTCAGCTATGCCATTCTGTTGAGGTGTCCTGGCAGCACTAAATTGTCTCACAATTCCCTTTTGAGCACAAAAAGAATCAAGAATCTGACTTTTGAATTCAATGCCGTTGTCACTTCTCAGGGCCAGAACCTTTCTCTTCCTATTGTCTCGATTGAAAGTATTAACTTTTGTAATTCTTCGTCAACCTCTCCGTTGTGAGCAAGAAATCTCACCCATGAATACCTTGAAAAGTCATATGTAACAAGACAAAAAGATTTTTTAGCAATATATTTAACACTAATTGGACCAAACAAATCAGTATGTAACAACTTGAGAGGACACGCTATGCTATTTTCAAGTTTGGGCTTATGCGGTTTTTTATGTTGTTTGCCCTTGGCATAGGCCATACATTCTTCATTTACAGAGAAATCTTTTGGAGGAAGTCCTCTAACAAGATTCTTATTGACTAATTTGTTTATTATTTTAAAATTAACGTGACCTAATCGACAATGCCATAACAAAGACTCAAAGGTTGAAGCTTTTGAAAGAAGACACGTTGCAGTAGACTTTGACTCCCTGGAGTTCATATCAAGAAGATATGTGTCACATTTTCTTGGAGCACGCATAAAAATCAAGTCATTTGGAATATCAATCTCTTATTTTAAAAATAGACATTCATCGGATTTATAGAAGACTCGAATGTCTTTATCACAGATTTGAGAAACACTCAATAGATTAAACGCCAATTCAGGGACATCATTGACTTTTTCTAAAGTTAAAGAACCATTGGAAACTTCTCCTTGACCAACCATCTTTCCACCCTTTTTGTCACCAACAAAAGCAACATATCCTCCATTTATAATTCGATAATTGGTCAGCAAGTCTTTCAATCCCGTCATATGTCTGTTGCATCCACTATCTACATGCCACACGCTCTTTACAATCTTAGTGGATGACTCCTGAAATTAAATAAAGAACAGATTAACCAAGTGAGATAGGAACCCAAGATTGAACAACTATAACTTTAGAAGAGGCAGATTTTTTGCAAAAGAAATTATTAACCAATTTTGTTAATTTATTTCCAAAATAGTTCCTATTAAAATTACCATGAAGCAAAGTAGGACAATTCTTGATAAGATGATCCTCTTGACCACATCGGAAACAGTGTGGTTTGCGTCTAGGTCTGTGATGTGATGAGATAGGAATATGATCAATGAGAATTTCCTTATCACATTCAGATACACTTGAATCAATTTAATTAAATGTCTCATACATGCCACGAGGTAGAAGATTATGTGAACAAGAATTATTATTTACAGATATAGATGAATGATCATCTGAAGAACCAGTATAAAAAGTTCCACTAGTGCTAGCTTCAGACGAAAAAACAATTCTTTCATTTGATGAAGAAATATTTAATGGAGTAAAAGATGGAATTGGGTGAGAGAAGAATTTATCAAAACAATTAGTTTTAATTCTCTCGTTAGGCTTTGTAGAAAGATCAGTTGCACTATTATCATCATCAGAACAAAAGACATCAACACAGTGTACTATATTTAAAGATGAAATAGAAACATCAAGAGAACATGTTGTGACAAAGTCGTTTACAAGAGAACTAGAAACAAAGATAGAATTTAAACTAGACTTATGATCTCAAATAGACTGCTGACAATCAGGTGTACTAATACTAGTGCATCGAAGCCCACTAGTTGGTCCATAGTCGTAGTCTTCACGAACGTGCTTAGAATTAACACCCTTTAAACCTATAGATATACTGTGAGTATCTGTTTTAATTAAATCATTAGAAGGATGAGGAACAGGCATAGGAGAATAATAGTATGTACTAGGCGGAGGATAAACCTTTACATTTTCATAGCCAGTCCCGTTTTAATCCTAGCTCCGCATTGAGAGTTACATAGATCATCATGTTTCATTCCTAATATGGTCCATTTGTCTAACTTTGACTGAAGTTTGCTTGTTTCAAATTCAGCAAGGGCAACTCTTTCAGTCAAAGTGTCAATCTCAACATTTCTTTCCAAAATGATTCGTTTTAAATGATCATTTTCTTTTAAAGCCTCATTTAATTTAACAAAATATTTTGATTCGTTGATTTTAAGTTCATCATTGATTCGTTTTAAATGCTTTTCATTATCAATTAATAACCGATTAGCATTATAAATCCCAAATAATCTTATTTTACAAGCAGATGAACACATATCTTGAATTACCTTATATGGAAGTCCCATCACCACCTTTTCAACTGCTAAGGCCTTTTCATATTGGCACACCGGAGTACTTGACTTGCTTTCCTAAACGATGACATTATCATCATCATAATCTTTTCCTTGCCCAGTGGATGAACTTCCTTCCTGCTTTAGACTTTCAAATTTACTTGCCCTCATTCTAACATCTTTCTCTTCTTTCTCATTCATAGACGACACAAACTCCTCTTTAAATTCCTTGAAAGGGTTAAATCCATCTTCACTATCTTACTTTCCTTTCCCTTTAACAAACTCAGCAACCAAAGCATGATTTACCTCGATCCTTCTTTCCTCAACATCTGCACTCCAATCAAAGTTAGAAATCATGGTTGTCTCCTTTTGGTGATTCACATCTTCCTTCTCCCTCTCAATTGTTAATCTTGGAACTCCTGAATTGCTAGAATCGGTGACAATTGGTGATGGACATTCACGTTTGAAATGTCCCAATTGTTTATAGTTGAAACATCTCCGTTTTGACTTATCAAATCCCAGTTTTGAATTAGAAGTTTGTCCGCCAAAGTTCTTTCGTCTGGTGCGCTCCATAAATCTTCAAGCTCTAACAGTCAACATTGCCATTTGTCACTGGATGTCGGTTTCCTCAAGATCATCTGGATCTACCTGATACATGTCCTCCACTGTCATTCCTTTTTCTTTCAATTCTCCTACCACAAGTGACTCATAACTTTGAACAACATTCCAAAAAGAGCGATTGTTTTTTATGGAACTGAAGTTTCCACATTCGCCTTAGAATTATTCTAATCTCTTCAGGCAGTAACATTTCCTCCTGAAAAATTAGTTGTATTAACTCCTCCTTGAATTGAATTCTGTATTTGAGAGCTTGCAGCGGATGATAATAAAGCAACATTTTGAGTAAAACCAGATGTAGGCATCATGGTCCGGTTAAATTCCCGTCTCTTCATGTCCAAATCAAAGGATTTAAGCTTATTGATAATATCCATCAGCTTGTAATGTGTGAACCCTCTCTCTTGCTTTAACATTCTCACCTGAAGACTCCACTGAGGTGGGAGAGAGTCTAGTAGCCTGTCAACCTGTTCATTGTTGGAGAGCTATTCATCGTATTTCTTAAAGTGCTTGAAAGTGTCAAGAAGCGATTAGTGAGATCTGTCAGACTCTCATTTTTGTATCCAACAAAGGAATTGATTTCCTTCTCAGCTTGAATGCTCTTATCCTTTACCAAATCATCGTATAGAACTCACATAGAGCATCGTAAAGAGATTTAGCATATTTATGCTCTGCAAAACAATTTTAGATGTCTGGTGCCAGGCATAGAGTTAAAGCACCAAAAGCTTTTTGGTCACGATCCATCAACTTCAGATCCTTTACAGTGAAAGAAGACGGGTCCTTATTTTGAGAGACAACATCACCAACTGTGACAGTTGGTATATGAGGATGAGAAATAATCGATTCCCATTGGTTGTGATCAGTGTAGAAGAAGAAAGCTTTGAAACATCTCTTCCAATCTTTAAAATTTTCTCCGTTAATGAGTCTCAGAGGCCTATTGGGAGCAACACTTTCAAGATCGGCAAGAGTGAGTGATGTTAACTTTGACATTGTAGTTTCGCTGGGATTGATGTAGTTTGGCGAGAAAAGAGAAAATTTCACTAACAATTTCGCAAAAAAAGCTAATTTCGTAGACAATTTCGCAGTGAGGACTAATTTCGCTGATACTTTCGCAGAGGAGGCTAATTTTGCTTACAATTTAGGTAGCAGTTTCACTAGCCATTGTCCCAACAGGCTTAGTTTCGCTGATAAGTTCGCACAAAACAAGCTTGAACTTTCGTTCAAAATTACTTTTGGTAGTAATTTCGTTTGTTAAACCTTCACAAGCACTGATGAACTTTTGTTCAGAAGACTAGTTTCGTAGAACAACTAGAAAACAATTTCAATAGTGATGATGATCGTAGTTTCGCAAAAAGAACAATCATTTCACTGGAAACAGAAAGAACAATAGTTTCGCTGGTTGAACCATAAACCCGTTTTCAACCCAAAATCAGTCTGAAAACATCAAAAAGTCAATGAATTTGAGATCTGATGATTTGCAAAGCTTCAATAACCGAAAACAAGCTAAACTCAATCAATTTCCACATCAAAAACACCTGATAATGACCTGAACATTGATTGAAACTAGTTATTGAACAAAAAACCACAAAACTCCACAAGTCATGAGCACTAAGGCTTTGATACCATATTGTTGATCCATTTGATCGAATTATAGTGCAAATGAGATGAAGAATTGTTCAATATCAATCATACAAAACAAACACAATGAATAATGACGATTGAATATAATAAGAACTCATTCAAATAAGATAATGAACAACATAACAATCAATAACATCAAGCACAATGATATTTCGAGTGATGACTGCGTTGAAAAAGGTAACTTGCAATAATGATTCACGATTAGGATTTTGCAAGCTTACCCAACAATGAAAAAGATCAAATATATATTATAGCAGTCTTAGTTTCGTAGACATTTCGCTGACAGCGAAACTGTATTACCAAAACTACAGTTTTCGCCCGATAGAAACAGTAGTTTCGCCAACCTAACTAATGAGCTGACTGTGAGTGAAACTATAGTTTCGCTCAAGTTTTCGCTGGACTGCAAAACTACATAAAACAAATACATACAAAAGGAAACTAACAAAAGACCTTTAATCAAAGTAAATAATCTAAACTAAGGTGAGTCCAACCTATACAGATCTTTAGTGCTTTTTCAATCAATACTTTTCTATTTGTGACATGAACAACCATTACACTAAAACTTGACAGGATCAGTGATCACAGGTTTGATGTAACAGAATATAACGCAGCGGAATACAAACACGAATTAGACAAATTGTAGCAAGCTACAATATATGTGAGCATTAAGATCGCATACAGTTATTGGGAGAGTATGTATTTCTGATTTCTGGAATGTTTATAGATGAAGAATATTTCTAATCGAATCAATCATTCATTCCATTCAATCATCATATCATTCAATCATTACAATAGGTTGTCACTCCTTATATAGAGTGCAACAGTCACTGCTGTTATCACGGAAAGTGACAACTGGCAGATCCAATACAGAAATAACTAATTCTTAACAACTACTGAATGTTCACAACTACTGAGAACATATCAGCAAGTTAAGTACAAAATATAAAACTACTGAAACTACAACGACTGAAGAACAAGCTCTTCAGTCGTTTTACAAAACTACTGAAACAAAGAAAATAAAACTACTGATATCACAACTACTGAAGAAGTACTCTTCAGCAGTTGTGACAAACTACTGAGGCTTCAGTACTTATCTTCAGACTTTGACCTTCAGGCGATTCATCAGCTGATGACTTCAGTAGATATCATCAGCTGATGTCTTCAGTCTTTGTCTTCAGACTTTGTACATCAGTTGTTGATCTTCAGCACTTGTGAACTCTTCAGCTGTTGTTCTTCAGTACTTTGGTCTTTCAGCTTCAGCACTTGTGTTCTTCAGCTGTTGTACTTCAGCACTTTGGTTCTTCAGCTGTTAAGGTCTTCAGCACTTGATCTTCAGCTGTTGAAGTCTTCAGCACTTGTCAAACTACTGATGAGGCTTTCAGCAGTTGTTGTGATACCGTGTGGGACTTAGAGGTTTTCTGATCTTGGCTCATTGGTTCTTTTGGTCCAACAACTCCCCCCGAACCAATGCAGCCAAAACCTCTAACTTATTTATACTCCCACTTATTGATGGCAAAAATGTTGGTCTTTTTCCTTCTTGATCAGTAGAGAAGATGACCCATGTATGCTCCGGCCTGGGAAGAACCTCAAATATTTGTTTGGCAGAGTATGAATGGGAACTCTGTTTTGGGGAACTGGACACAGAGTTGTATCCCATTCATGAGATTCACTTCCCCATATGAGTCTGTACGACTCTCTTGTGTAGGCCTCAAGGAAGGTGATTTGTTCCTCCATGGTTAGCTCTTCAGCACCTCCTTCAAACAATGATTCCGGCCCATATACTCAGACAGGTATTTGGCCTGTTTCCCATTCTTTAGCTCCACAGTTGTTATTATTCTGTAAGCAAACTCATCCGGGTGATTACCCTCTAGGAACACTGGAGCTCATTTTTCCTGACTTCCTCAAGCCTCTTGTAAACTAACCCCTTTTTCACTATTTTGTTTTCCCATCTTCTGAGGGGTTAGATTAGCTTTGTAGGCCTTCTTGAAGTCTTCTAGGATTTCCCAGGGTGAAACTACAAAGACCAGAGAGATCACTTCATCTACGATCTTTTTCACCTGGCAATGTATCTCCGAGGTATATTGTTCTTATGATTCTGTGAGAGACCCTGGGATCAGGCCAAATCCTCACTCTTTCCTTTTGATATTGAAAGGTATGCCTGAGAGTGTAAAGTCTGAGGGCTTGCTCCTTCATATTGATGATGGAAGATGTGGCTGCATAAGCTTTGTCAACTCTCAGCAATTCCTCATCATGCTGTTTATGAAGCTCTTCTTCTTCTAGCTTCACTTTAACCATTTGTCTCTGGACTTCAGGAGTAATTGCTGAGGAGTGACTTGTGGCCTTAGGCAACTGAATCACAGCTGATAGCGGCAGCCTGTCTTCATCATCTTCTTCATCTTCTTCTAGCCTCAATATCCTTCTCTTCTTCTTCAAGGTATATCATCGGCTATGGTTTTGAGGGTAAGGGAGTTGGTTTGGTGGGTTGTGTTTTGGGTGGTTTTGGTGTGGGAATGTTGACAGGTTGTGCTAGCATCCTTGAGGTGAGTGTGGCTTTTGATTGCTTTGCTAGCTCAGTCCTGCTCCCAGCACCCACTTCATTCAAAGCCTCAATAACAAGCCCCTTAGTGTATGCTTCAGACGAACAGATCTTGGTGGTGATTGCCAAGATACTGTCCCTGGACCAAGCTTTGATCTCAATCATTGATCTTCCAATATTTTGCAATAAATCTTATCATGATTTCTAGCCTTTCTCTTTCTAACACTTCATAACTTGCCCATCTATTCTGGATTTCTTCAATCTCTAGTCGTCGAATCTCAGAGTCAAGTTTGTTGGTGTCATGACCTTGCCTGAACAGCTGATCAATGATGTTGTCCATTGATCTACTGTGTTCGGCATCAGCCTTTTTATCAGTAGCTCCAAGGCTTTATCTTCAGCAATGTGCTCATCAGCACCTTTCTTTCGCTTGTAGGTGAGCATTGGTTGCTGTTCTTTCTCCTCCTTTTGGGCTTGCTTCGCTTCCTTCTTTTCCTCGGATCTTTTCCTCTTCTGTTCTTTCACTGCAGGACTCTCCCCCTTTTGGTTGCATTGGAGGAAGGGGTTGAGACCGCAGAAAGAGTCTTGTGGACAGCAGCATCAACAAGGGCTGTAATGTTGAGGAAAGCCTCTCATCAAGGGCTTTGATCACTATATCAGTGATTAGGGGGGTGATGAGAGGGAGGGAATTTTTGAGTGCAGCACCTATTTGCTCAGGAGGGTTCTGTTCCTGAGAAGTAGGCCTGAAGCGGAGGCAGGTGGTTGATTTTGGGGTGGCTCTGTATTTGGGAAACCTACAAGGGAAGGTGCCATCTGTGGGTGTATGAGGGTGGCAGATGGACTTGCATCCTGAGACATCTTGGCCAGCAGCTCTTTGAGTCTGCTAACCTCATCCTCTAGAATGGTGTTTTGAGCAACTACATCGTAGAAGAAGCTCAGTCATCATCAGTTGATACTGAATCACCTGACCTCCTGCTTAGAGCAGGATGTACATGCACTGGGTGTAGACCAGTTGGTGCATGTGCCCCTTGTGCTTGGTACTGGGGACTTCCAGCCTCAGGACAATGTCCATCATCAGCAGTTGCCTCTAGGGAGGTCTTAGCAATGTTACCAGCCTCACTCTGGTCATGTGCTGAGTCAGAGGAGTGGCAGCCTCACTAGATATTCTAAGCTCCTTCTCTACACCAGGAGATAGAATTGGGAAACCCCTGTGCTGTGGGTTCTCAGGTGCACTGTGTTCCTCCCCCTCAATTGTAGAGGTATTCCCAGTAATAAGTGGTTTCTGGGGAGGGGGTGAGGAGTGCAATTGAGTCAGCACTTGAGCAACTATTAAAGTTGGGCTGTGAGGGGCGGTTGTTTGGGGTACGGGGGTAGAAGCAGTGTGCACCTGGGGTGGATGGTGCTCTTCAATGGCAATCTCCTCAAGTGAGAAGATCCCAGATAAGTAGGCCCCTTGGGTTGCTGCAGGCTCCTGTTGAGAGGAAGCCTGAGCGGCTGTGACTGGAGGAGTCATGGTATCCACTAGGGGTTTGGACTAGTGGATATATCCTGCGTTGTTGTGCAGGAGCATCCTCAGGGGACTCAATTCCCTGAGTAGCCATTTTGGGTTTCTTTTTGGTGGGTTTGGTGGGGACATTGGATTTGGAGGTGGTGGCTGTGGGTTCCAGCTGCGTGGGTTTTCGCAGCTTGGCAGCCAGTTTGAGTGTCCGGTCGGAGTTGTGCCGGGAGTATACTTCTGGCAAAACAGCCGTAGCAGGGACTCCCAAGCCAACAAGTCCCTCAGCATTAAGCTGGTCTATTATAATGGCCATTATGAACCGTGGATAGAGTATCCAACGGTTGGCAGTTAGTTTTTGAGCCATATCTTTGAGCTCTGAAAATATTAATTCTGAAAATTCAGTGGTTGTTGCTCAAGGATAGAATACATTACCTGCTGCCATTTGGTGGACATTTGATCCCAAGACGATGTCTTAGGGGCCAAACATACATTGACCATGTGAAAGATCAGGCGCTCAGCGTCATTAAAGTGTTTCTTCATGATGGTGGTGGCATTGAGATCACCTTGATATCCATGCTGAGCAAATGATAGATCTATGGTGCCCTTCGGATATCCAGCAGGAGAAGTAGCATCACACTCAGTTGAAGAATTTTACGGATTGTTGCAGGAGTAATCACTACTTCTTTGTGTTTGACGACTGACTGGAGGGATCGTGTGTTGCTCTCCTCAGTAGTGACATTAACGTTCATCCAAAATTGGTTCAAGGATTCGGTATGTAAAACGGGGTTCAGAAGGAATGCCTTGTTGTATTGGGACTGAACCATAAGATCGATAGCAGTATCGAACTTAGTCCAGATCGGCGATTTTGTGAGGTAGGCAACACAGTTGTGTCGCGGTTTTTTGCATAGACGCCATGGAAATTTTTTTGGAGAGGAACGTTAGGTTTGAAGAAGATAAAGCATGGAGAGCTCAGGTTAAGGGTATTTATAGGGTACGGGTGAGGAAACGACTGAAGGATGTGGTGTTAGTCATCAGTAGTTTTAAACGACCGTTGACATGGTATTATCCTTTCAGACGTTGAAACAGCTGAAGTCGCGGTGTTAGGCATCAGTAGTTTAGAAAACTACTGAAGACCGTGGTTTTGACTTCAGGTGATTGAAACAATTGAGGACATGGTGTTTGTCATCAGTAGTTATGAAACTACTGAAGTGTTTTTCATCCTGTTGTAAACAACTGAAGACTTGGTATTGGTCATCAGTAGTTATAAAACTGCTGAAGACGTGGTTTTGCTTCAGTTGCTTAAAATGAAACAGTAGTGGTACAAACGACTGAGGAGAAAGTTCTCTTCAGCTGTTTTCGTCAATTCTTAGCTTTTCAGCTGTTTCAAACTGTCCTCAACACATTCATCAGTCTTTATGGCTGATTTCAGTTGTTTCATAGGACATCAGTACTTATCTGTTTTTACTGATTTCAGTAGTTATGACTGCATCAGTAGTTGTAACTACTTCAGTAGTTTAGAGCAGATGAAGTACTTCAGTACTTGTGAGAACTTTTAGCCTTCAGTAGTTATAAAAACTACTGAGGTTAAAAGAGCTCATCAGTACTTATATGTGACAGGCACTCATGATCATCAATATGAATTACTGAGAGCATCAGTAGTTGTCACCTATTCTAGCTGCAGCATACCAAGCCTTAACACCAGGTTTTGGAAAGATGAACTATCCAAAGGCTTAGTAAAAATGTCTGCAAGCTCATCAGCACTGGGCACAACTTAGGATCAATCAGACCTTTTTCAAAACAATCCCTTATAAAATGATGTCTGATCTCTATATGTTTGGTCCTAGAGTGCTGGACTGGATTTTTGACAATGCAAAGAGCTGAAGCACTATCCATTAACAATGGAGTCTTAGTCTCTGTAATGCCATAATCCAAAAGTTGGTTTTGAAGCCAGAGTACCTGAGATGTACAGCTTGCAGCAGCAATGTACTCTGCTTCCGCAGTGGATGTAGCAACTGAGGTCTGTTTGCTCTGCCAAGAAATCAAGCAGTTGCCTAGGAATTGACATCCACCAGAAGTTGATTTCCTGGTCAACTTACACCCTGCATAGTCACTGTCAGAAAAAGCAACTAATTTACCAGAATGTCTGGTAGAACCATAAACCTAGAGATGGAGTGCCTTGCAGATATCTAAAGATCCTCTTGACTGCAATCAGATGAGACTCTTTAGGTGCAGCCTGAAATCTAGCACAAACACATGTAGCAAACATAATATCTGGTCTAGAAGCAGTTAAATACATCAAGGACCCAATCATACATCTGTAAAGTGTTTCATCAACCACTTTACCTTTCTGATCTGAGTCCAGTTGTGTGGTGCTACTCATGGGAGTAGAACAGGGCTTACAGTTTTGTAAATCAAACTTTTGCAAAAGATCTTTTGTATATTTGGATTGATGAATAAAAATTCCATCAGCCTTTTGTTTGATTTGCAACCCCAGAAAGAACTGTAATTCTCCCATGGCACTCATTTCAAACTTCTGTTGCATCAACTTTGTAAAGGCATCACACAACTTTGGATCAGAGGATGCAAAAATGATATCATCTACATAAATTTGAACAAGTAGATTATGCTGCCCAGCTTTCTAATAAATAAAGTCTTGTCAATGGAGCCTCTAGTGAAATTGTTTTCCAGAAGAAAGTTTGACAATGTCTCATACCAGGCTCTTGGAGCTTGTTTTAACCCATAAAGAGCTTTATCAAGCTTATACACCCAATTAGGATGTTTATTGTCCTCAAAGCCTGGAGGTTGACATACATAAACCTCTTCTTTAACTTTTCCATACAAAAATGCACTTTTGACATCCATTTGAAAGACTTTAAGTTTTTGATAAGCAGCATAAGCTAAAAACAATCGAATTGCTTCCAGTCTGGCTACAGGGGCAAAGGTTTCATCATAATCAATACCTTCTTCTTGTGCAAACCCCTGAACAACCAGTCTGGCCTTGTTCTTAACAATAAGCCCATTTTCATCAGTTTTGTTCCTAAACACCCATTAGTGCCTATTGCACACTTACCTGGAGGTAGAGGAACCAGTTCCCACACTTGCTGTTTCTTGAACTGAAGAAGCTCAAGCTGCATGGCATCAACCCATCCATTGTCCTTTAAAGCAATGTGATAATTCTTTGGCTCTTGCTGACTGATGAAGAGAGCATAGAAGCAGAAATTTGACAATTGACTTCTTGTTGATACTCCAGCAGTGATATCACCAATGATTTGAGACATGGGGTGATTCTTCAGATCTTGATACACAATGAGATCTGTGCAAGTGTTTGTAGTCGGTTCAGCAGCAACAGATGGTGATGGTGAATCATTTCCTTGAAACCAATCAGTGGATGGTAATTCAAAGGAAGTTGAATTCGAAGAAATCTCATCAGCATTTGTTGTGGATGGTGCTACTGGCGCTACAGGAACATCAGGTCTAGTTGAATCAGGCAGCTGATCACTAAACCTGAAGAGGTGAGTACTGCCAATCATCATCATCATCAGCAGTACCACCAGGTGGTGAACTGTTGACAGGAGCAACAGCAGGAGTTTGATAGGGAACATATTGCAGTATGTCCAAATCAAATAACTCCACAGGACTTTGTGGAATCTTGTCCTTTGGAGATTCATTAAACTTAACATGTAGAGTTTCTTCAACCATCTTTGTTCTGCAGTTGAAGACTCTGTATGCTTTGCAAGTACATGAATAACCAACAAAGTATCCTGCATCCACCTGGATCAAATTTGTGGAGTTGATCCTTTGTGTTGAGATAAAACATGGACACCCAAAAGCTTTGAAAAAAGAAATCAGAGGAGCCAAATGATGGAGAACTTCATATGGAGTCTTCATCAACCTCTGATTTATTAACACTCTATTTTGCACATAACAAGCTGTGTTGACAGCTTCGGCCCAAAAGGTCAATGGCAAACCTGAGTCAGCCCGTGGACCTTGCAGCTTCAATGAGAGTCCTGTTCTTTCTCTCCACTACTCCATTTTGTTCCGGAGTCCTAGGAATGCTGAACTGCCTTTTGATTCCCTTTGAGAGATAGAAGTCATCAAGTGTATGATTTCTGAACTCAGTTCCATTATCACTCCTAATACACTTGACTGGAAGGGAATACTGCTTCTCAATGTACAGCACAAAGTGGATAATCTTCTGAGCAGCCTCATCCTTTGAGTGTAGAAAGAAAGTCCATACAAATCTGGAGTAATCATCCACAATTACCAGACAGTATTTCTTCCTTGCCATGCTCATTACTCTCACAGGACCAAATAGATCCATATGCAGTAATTGCAAGCAGGCAGTGGACTTGGACACTTCAATAGGAGGAAATGAGACCTTGTGCTGTTTTCTTTTAAACAAGCAGTGCATGTTTCATCACAGTGAACTCCTTTATTGGTAAGCCTCTGACTAAACTATTGTGGCTAAGCTGATTCATGTTTTTTGAGATTAACATGACCAAGCCTCCTGTGCCATAGTTTAGATTCTTGAAAAGAGGCTTTGGAAAATAGGCAAGGATTGCCTTTGAGATCTATCTTCTTAGAGAGATCTAAGGCATACACTCTTCCTGTCCTGTTGGCTTTCAGGAGAGTGTGATCATCCAACACCTTGTCAATCAAGGGCAAAACTTTGGATGACAGAATCCTACAGTTTGACTTGTGAAAAGGGCAACATGGCCTTTATCACACATTTGACTGACACTCAAGAGGTTGTACTTGATTTTTCCACATGATTAACATCATCAAATTTGATTTCTCCATTGGAGACAAAGCCCTTACCGATGATGTAACCCCTAGCATCATTGCCAAAAGAGGCAAATCCCTTCTTTCCTTGAGAGTAGTATGAAGAAGAGAGATGTTCCCAGTCATGTGCATAGATCCCCCACTGTCTACATACCAGATGCTATTTTGGCATGTTGAAGAACCTGCAATAATAAACAATCAGTTAGTTTTAGAGACCCAAACCTTTGGATTTTGGGCCTGGTCTCATCAATAGATGGTAAACTAGCATGTTTATTTGTACCAACAGCCTGAGAGGAAGAAGATGGTGCAGAAGAGGAGTCCTTTGGCTTAGACCTCCTTTTCTGTGGTTTCAACATAGGAGAATCTAGTTGGTTAACTCTACCCAACAGATGTTGTACCATCATCACCATCTGTGTCTGATTTTGTGATAAAGCTTTCAGCTCATCAGACACATTGCTAGTGGAGTTAGATAAGGTCCTATGTTGTACCTTCTTCTTTTGAGCACCCTCAGCTGTCACCTGTTTAACTCCTTCCTTTTTGGATGCTTTAAGGACTTAAGGGTTACAGGATTTGATGTTGCTGATACAAATGTGGTCTCAAAACTCAGTTTTCATTTTTACCATTTTCTCATTAATTTCTTCCTTTTGTTTGAGTTTGGAACCTCTTTTGTACCAACAATCATCTGTAAGATGATTGAACAAACCACATACTTCACATGGTTTCTTCTTCATCTTAGGTTGATCATCAACTAAAGATGGTGAAGCAACAGAAGACTTGTTCTTCAATGCTTTGGAAGCATTGGTGGCTTTCTTGACAGCATCTTTAGTAGTCTTCAAACTCTTTCTACTGCCAGTTTTCTTCTCTTCAGTACTGACAGCAGTTGAAGTTTGAACTTCAGTTGAATCCTGCTCTCCAGTCCTTTCAGGACCTTCAGGATTGACTCCTGAGTTGATCAACTTATTGATCATGTGAATGTCAGCATTTGGACCATCAACATCAGCTGATAGGTTCAAAGAGGACTTGATACTGACTGCTACTTCTGATTGTGCTGTATCAGAAGGTAGATCACATGACTTGATGGATTGGTATCACTCTCACCATCAGATTCTACCTCTGCTCTTGGGGTAAAATCTGTAGGTGGAGCAGTGTGATTGTAACCAATTCCAAACTTCACATTTGAAGCAGATTGCTTACTAAGAAGCATTTCAAAACCTTTGCATGATTGTACCCATCTATCACACTCGACCTGGGTAACTGCAAGGGTTTCTTTGAGATCTTGTACTTCTCTAAAAGTACATCTTCTCTAGCCTTATCATCAATTATTTTGCAATTCAGTTTATAGACCTCATCATTTTTATCTTTGAGCACAAACTCATAACTCAGCTTTGTTTTTGGAAATTACTTGTTCTAGCTCAATGTTCTTATTAAAAGCTACATTTGCTTCTCTAATGGAAGCAAATGCTGCTATGCATTGTTCAGAACATAATTTGGCTTTTGCCTCAGAGGATACCTGTGATACCTGAGGTGTAGAGGCATTGGAAGATGAAGTATCAGCAGACTCCAAAGCCATAAGAGCTAGATTCCCAAAGGGACTGTCACCACCATGTTGACCAGCACCTGAGAACAGTTGATCATGACCAGACAAGTCATCTGGTAAACTGCTCCAGTCAACAACTCCTGGGGTGAAGAAGCTGTGTTGTTGAGATGAAGGTTGTTGATGAGATAGGGAAGGCTGAGGTTCTGGTAATGCATGAGGTTGTGGTGTCATAGGAACTTGAACTTGACTTGACTGTGGCATGTAATAACAAGGGTACTGATAAGGCATTTGACCCTGAGGAACAAAATATGCCGGAGATTGTTGTGGAGGATGATGACTAGATGTGACAGGATGTTGCCCTCTGTTTTGTTGACTGTTGCCAGGAAAAGTCACAAAGGGTGCAGTAGAGTTTGATCCAGTTGATCTACACTCTCTTGCAAAGTGTCCAAGCCGTTGGCATTTGTGACACCTCAACTTGCTCTTGTCAAAACCAACTTTGGTTTTGCCAGAGAGTCCTGGGAATTTTCTTCCAGTTCTTTTTAGAACTTCTGAGATCTGATATTTATCAAGGCCATTTGGCTCAAAATATCCATCTCTTCTAAGTCATCATCAGCAATCCCCTTGAGATCATCCATAATGAAACATAAATTGTCATTATTACCTCCAGTAAACTGACCATCAACACTTACAAATGCAGAATTAGAAGTGCTCGAAGAGAAATTAATATGCTCATCATACTGGCATTCAGATGCAGCATATTCTGACTCATGACCCACCAAGGCAGTGTTGCCTTGTATAAAGTCTTCAGTGAGCTTTCCAGATGAAGACAGCTTTCTCTTCTGTTCTATCTCTCTCTCAAAAGTGAGCAATTTCCCATGGAGTTGGGTGAGAGATAGTTTGTCCAAACTTGCACTGGAGCGTAGGACAATAGTATATGTGTCCCATCTCTCAGGCAGTGATCTGAGAAATCTGTTATTCATCTGAATATTGGTGTATTCAAGTTTGACCATTTTTAGTTCAGAGATCAAACAAGAAAACCGTTCATATTGTTGAGTCAGTGTCTCACCCTTTCTATGAGAATGTCTCATATTGTTGGGCAAGAATTTCTCTATCATTTGCCAAGACCTCATCTGTTCCTCCAAATTGTTCTTTCAAAGCAATCCAGAGGTCATGGGCAGTTTCATGATGCATTAGCCCAGAATAGATTTCATTGGGCAAAGCCATGGCCAGAATTCCATGGGCTTTTGCATCAATCTCAAGCAACTTTTTATCCTCATCTGAGTATTGCTCCCTCCTCTTCGGAACCATTTGATTGGTTTCCGGGTTATTCACCATAGGCTTGTGTGGACCATGTACCACAGATGTCCAACACCCTGCGCTGTTAACAGACAGGTGATGGAGCATACGTCTTTGCCATATGTTATACTCATTCCTAACCAGCATAGGAGGCTTGGTTGAGGAACCAGTATTGTGAGGATCATGGAGGGAGTGGTCATTTTCAGTTCAAAAACAGTTTAGTTCAAGTTTAAAAGAAGTTTTAGACAACCACAACAAACTCATGAGAACCAAGAAAAGATCTCAGGATGAATGAGCAGAAATACAGAAAAATTCAATCTCTATAACCGTTTCTTGCAAAAACAAAAGCTAATTCAATCAAACTTGGATCTTGAATAGCAGTTTCAATGATCAATTATTAGATCGATCAATGATTACCTGCTCTGATACCATTTGACAGGATCAGTGATCACAGGTTTGATGTAACAGAATATACGCAGCGGAATACAAACACGAATTAGACAAATTGTAGCAAGCTAACAATATATGTGAGCATTAAGATCGCATACAGTTATTGGGAGAGTATGTATTTCTGATTTCTGGGAATGTTTATAGATGAGAATATTTCTAATCGAATCAATCATCATTCCATTCAATTCATCATATCATTCAATCATTACAATAGGTTGTCACTCCTTATATAGAGTGCAACAGTCACTGCTGTTATCACGGAAAGTGACAACTGGCAGATCCAATACAGAAATAACTAATTCTTAACAAACTACTGAAATGTTCACAACTACTGAGAACATATCAGCAAGTTAAGTACAAAATATAAAACTACTGAAACTACAACGACTGAAGAACAAGCTCTTCAGTCGTTTTACAAAACTACTGAAACAAAGAAAATAAAACTACTGATATCACAACTACTGAAGAAGTACTCTTCAGCAGTTGTGACAAACTACTGAGGCTTCAGTACTTGATCTTCAGACTTTGACCTTCAGGCGATTCATCAGCTGATGACTTCAGTAGATCATCAGCTGATGTCTTCAGTCTTTGTCTTCAGACTTTGTACATCAGTTGTTGATCTTCAGCACTTGTGAACTCTTCAGCTGTTGTTCTTCAGTACTTTGGTCTTTCAGCTTCAGCACTTGTGTTCTTCAGCTGTTGTACTTCAGCACTTTGGTTCTTCAGCTGTAAGGTCTTCAGCACTTGATCTTCAGCTGTTGAAGTCTTCAGCACTTGTCAAACTACTGATGAGGCTTTCAGCAGTTGTTGTGATACCGTGTGGGACTTAGAGGTTTTCTGATCTTGGCTCATTGGTTCTTTTGGTCCAACAAAACTGCTATTTTAACAAATATAGTTCAGTCTACGATATAAACAATCACAATACATCAGATTGTTACTTTAATCAGAAAGGAGTGACAATAATCAAAACAAACCCATCTCAACAACATCATTTGTGAAACTCAATGTCAAGAGTCATTTTCATTAAAATCAATCTAGGATATCTAGATCAAATAATGACACGAGTATCATGAAAGAATCGTTGAAGATTCAAAGAAACAAACATCACAAAATTAAGCAAAAGTTTGATCTTCCCAAATCAAAATTGATGTTGGACAATCAAAAACGAGTCAAATTTCTTCAAAATAATAGAGATCAAAGGTTTCATTACTTCTCTGACTCCTTACTTGATGTTGATGAGATGACTCAATCAAAATATCCTAAGAAATCTCCGGGTCACCTCTAAATATATCATAATTTAAAGGAATGTATCAAGAGGTCACCATTATGGATAGGAATAGGAAACCCAAGACCATTATGGCTTGGGTTCGGTATTCTAATTAGTTCTTTTATGCTTGTAGGTTCATCCATATATGTCTAATAGCCTATGGTACGTGGACAGTGGGTGTTCCCAACACATGACTGGAGATCATTCCCTCCTTCATGACTTCAAGCCAATACAAGGAACTACTGTGGAATTCGGAGGAGATTCATAAGGTGGAAGAATTACTGGTGAAGGATGTGTGGCAAATGGGATACTAAGCTTTGGATAGAGTGAACTACTGTGAACAACTAAAACTTCAATCTTCTAAGCATGTCTCAGATCTGTGACAAGAAATATTCAACTCACTTTACCCACACTCATTGCTACATTCTGAAGCCAGGATTTCAGATCTCCGAAGAATGGGTTGTCCTAATGACTCCAAGGAAGAATAACAGCTATGTCTTAAACTTGAATTCCACCAAACCAATAAAAGAAACATGTCTTTTGTCTAAACATCAACTGATGAGTCTTATCTTTGGCATAGATGTTTTCGGGCACACAATAGTTTGGTCAAAGGAAACCATGTCATTGGTCTTTCCTAAAAGGAATTTCACTTTGTTGATCACTATTCAGTGTGCCTCAAAAGAAAACAACATAATTCGTCTCACAAACCAAAGCTAGTGAACACAAACAATACTCCATTGAAGCTACTTCATATGGATCTATTTAGACCAACTCATGTTATGAGTATTGGAAAGAAATAGTATTGTTTGGTGATCAATGATGACTTTACAAGATTCACATGGATTTTCTTCTTACTTCATAAAAATGATTCATCTCAAATAATAAAAGACTTTATCACAAAATTTGAGAACCAACTTGACCGTAAGGTAAAAACAATAAGAAGTGATAATGGAACTGAGTTTAAAAATGAAGACATGTGTTCATTTTATGCAACCAAAGGCATTGCTCATTAATTTAGTGCAGCTAGAACTCTTTAACAAAATGGGGTAGTTGAAAGGAGAAATAGAACACTAATTGAAGCGGCAAGAACAATGCTAGTCGATGCTAAACTGCCTATTACCTTTTAGGCAGAGGCAGTTAACACATCGTGCTTTGTACAAAATCAAATCCTGATTGTAAAAGAAAGTAGCATGACTCCATATGAACTGTTGTTTCATAGAAAACCATTTGTTGGATTTTTTAAATCATATGGTAGTCATGTCTCAATATTAAACACCCAAGACTAATTGAGAAAATTTTCATCTAAGTCTGATGAAGGATTCTTTGTAGGTTATTCTTCTGTTTCAAAGGCTTATTGAGTGTTTAATCACAGATTAAACATTATTGATGAATGAACAAATGTTCAATTCAAGGAACACTCATTTCCCAAATCTACAAATTGTCATGACTGGTTGTTTGATATTGACTCATTTACAAAATCTTTTGATCGATTTCACTTGTCTGATGCAGGAAACCTGCATTCAGTTGAACCTTCTTCAGATGTAGAAAGAAAAGATGAATTTCCATTGATTCCTCCTACATATACTGTTCAAATGAATGAAGATGTTCCTCTCCAAGCTGATCCTGTTAGACAACCATCTCAAAATCAAAGTGTTTCAACTGAAGTTAGTCCTAGCTTGTTACCATCACATTGAGAAGATCTATCAACTGAGATTAGAAATCAAAAGCAAGCAGATCCTATAGCTGAAACATAAAAAAAACATCAGATGATGGAAGTAATCAATGTGATGCTCATGCTGAAGCATTCACTGAAACAAAGTCTGATTATCTTCATAACTCCCCAACAGTACAAGATGAAGGTGCCTCTTACCATAATGATCTGAATGTCTCCAATCTTGATGTAACCATTGTTGGTGACTCAATTCCAACCACTAGAATACATAATATTCATCCAATAGAAAGCATTTTTGGTGAACTTAATAAGAGGGTGACAAGAAGCAAGTCAAGTATTGCAAACATTTGTTTGTTCTCATGCTTTCTTTGTCAAACAGTACCCAAAAACATCAAAGAGGCTCTTTAAGACAATAGCTGCATTGAAGAAATGTAGGAAGAATTGCTGCAATTCAAGAAGCAAGAAGTATGGCAACTGGTAGATCTTCCCGAAAGATAATACTCTATCGGCACCAAATGGCAATACAGAAACAAAACTGATGGTAGAGGGATCGTCATCAGAAATAAAGCAAGACTAGTGGCATAGGGTTGCACTCAACAAAAAGGAATTGATTATGATGAAGTGTTGCACCTGTTGCCAGATTATAAGCAATAAGAATCTTTCTTGCATATTCAACATCCATGAAGTTTAACGTTTATCAAATGGATGTGAAGTGTGCCTTCTTATATGGAAAGATTGCTGAAGAAGTCTACGTGAGTCAACCACCTGGCTTTGAAGATCCAAATTTCCCTCATAGGGTGTACAAGCTTGACAAAGCACTGTATGGTCTTCATCAAGCTCCAAGAAAGTGGTATGAGACTCTATCATCTTTTCTTCTTGACAATGGATATGAAAGAGGAAAGATTGATCAAACTCTCTTCAAAAAGAGAAGAGGAAGAGACATGTTTCTAGTACAGATTTATGTGGATGATACATATATGGCTCAACAAACAAGCAACTCTATAAAGACTTTGAAGACCTTATGCATTCAAAAATTCAAATGAGTGCAATGGGGAAACTCACATTCTTTCTAGGGGTGCAAGTCCAACAAACAACAGATGGAATCTTCATCAATCAATCAAAATATATGGAAACAATGTTGAAGAAATTTCACTTTGCTGATTGTTAGTCTATCAGAACACCTGTGAATACTAAAGTGAAGATTGGACATGACCCAAAGGAAAATTCGTGGATCAAACTCACTATCAATCTATGATCAGTTCACTTATGTATCTAATAGCTAGTAGGCCTAACATTATGTTTGGTGCTTGTGTGTGTGCCAGATAACAAGCTGACCCTAAGGAATCTCATGTAAATGCTGTAAAGAGGTTATTCAGATATCTTAAGCGCAAACTAGCTCTTGGGTTATGGTATCCAAAGGAAGGAGAGTTCAATATTTATGCCTTCACTGACAGTGATTATGGAGGATGCAACTTCAATAGGAAGTCCACTTCTGGCGGTTGTTAATTTCTTGGTCCCAAACTAGTCCCCTGGTAGTGCAAGAAGCATACAAACATATCTGTTGCAACAACATAAGCTGAGTATATTGCAGCATTTGCTTGTTGCTCTCAAGTCCTCTGGATTCAAAACCATATGCTTGATTATGGTTTTAACTTCTTGCATACACCAATTCACATCGACAACACTGCAGCTGTTTTCATTATAAATAATCCAGTTCAGCACTAAAAAAACACATTGAATTTAGATATCACTTTTTGAGAGACTATGCTGAAAAGGGGTTAATCAAATTGATTCAAGTTCCCATTGAAAATCAATTAGCTGATTTATTCATCAAGGCATTTGAACCTAGTAGGTTTGAATTCCTAGTTTAATCAATTGACCTGATTAACCTTGAGTAAAACCAATCAAAACATAAAAAATAATTCAAAAACATCATAACATCACAAAAAGAAGTCAATTTTAATAAAGAAAAGGATATTTGGGAAATGATATAATTACAGTCATTATATCATTCACTTTCCTTAATTTAAAATTTGAAAGACTGTGATGACTAACTAGATATGTTGGTAGGCTCAGCATGGAAGGGTACTATTACGTATTAGCTTATCTAAGTGTTTGTATGTGTAGTAGCCTAAACACAAAAGGGAATGATACTTTATAAATCTCTTTCACCTACATCAAGTTTCATCTGTGTTTTGTTGAGCAAAGACGAGATAAAAGATGCACATAATGAAGATGTACTGATCCAAAAGATTCCCAATGAGGAACACATTCAAATTGGATGAATCCATAAAAACATACATTCCATGTGAATGAACAAAAGAATCCATTAATGGATCACCTTCCAAAGTAAGTGAAAAGAATCCAAATGTGGTTTACGATGAAAAGGATCAAAGTAAAAGAGGATAAGTGAAAATGAGATCTCATAACATAAGTAATGTGGTCAAGAATGTTGTGAAAAAGTTCTGCCATGCATTACATAAGGATGGTTGATCATTCCATGATTTTGTGTGTGAGGTACATGTTGAGAAAAAAATCAACTACAACATGATAAATATCACATGCATCAAAATATCAACCTGGTATGAGTTTAAGAGGACAAACATACCTTCAATCAACAAGTTCATAAACACGTCCATTTTATCATAATGGATGCACATGTGTAATGTAAGATTGATATGATCCCAACAAAAGATATACTTCTCTTCATTATTAATAATCCAAATTAACTTATATTCAAAAGTGTTTAAATTTTTAAAGTTTCTATCCAGATGTGGATATAAACATTCAGGGGAGTAATTTAATATTTTTGATTAAGTTTGTATAGATATGTACTATCTTAAATTACTTTCTTAAAACTTTAAAACAAAACAAAAAGAAAATGTCTGTGTTGGTGCAGAAGTTATACCATAGTATCTCACGTTATGCAGATTCTTGGAAGCATAAGAAGTCCAAGATCAATCAAACAATAGGAAACTTGTATCACTTTTGATATACAAGTCAATCCAAGCAAGAATTGATAACCCCTACAACAGTCAACAACTTCATAAGACAATTCAATCAAAGACGGTTCTTCATAACAGGAAAAACAAAAACAAAAAGAAAATGTCTGTGTTGGTGCAGAAGTTATACCATAGTATCTCACGTTATGCAGATTCTTGGAAGCATAAGAAGTCCAAGATCAATCAAACAATAGGAAACTTGTATCACTTTTGATATACAAGTCAATCCAAGCAAGAATTGATAACCCCTACAACAGTCAACAACTTCATAAGACAATTCAATCAAAGACGGTTCTTCATAACAGGAAAAACAAAAACAAAAACATTAAGTTTTGATTAATTTCAAAAGTTAATGCAGGTAAGTGCATTGGTTAATGCGGGTGAAGGTAACCCATGCATATAACCAATGTGGGTAACTGTTTATGTCAAAGTGAAACTAATGCAGACAAAGAGTTTACTCTACCGCATTGGTATCTAACACGGATACATGAAAAGTTTGAAGTGTTGAAAACCTATGCAAAACAAATGTGTTCTACCACATTTGTCAATGCGGATGATATTTTCACTTCCGCATTTGTTTTACTCATCCGCACTTGTGGATATGTGTAAATCAACACTTTACATGTACTTTAAAAATGAATAAACAAGTGCTTAATCTCTTCTATCACCATGGATAATGATTCAGTAAATGTAGAAATTTTACTCTATCGCATTTGCTATAGTGAGCAAATGCTGATCAACTTTGATCAACCGCATTTGATACACTGAGCAAATACTGATCCACTTTGATCAACCGCATTTGCTATAGCGAGCAATTTTTGAACAACTTTGATTAACCCCATTTGCTTCAGTGAGTAAATGCTGAACAAGTTCGATCAACCGCATTTGCTACAGTACATAAATGCTAATCAACTTTGTTCTTCCGTATTAGCAACAGTGCACCAATGCGGGTTGCCAAAATCTTAAGTATTTCACTTCCGTATTTGCATTAGTGCACAAATGCGGGTAGCCAAAATCTTAACTATTTCACTTCCGTGTTTGCAACTGTAAACAAATACGGTTGTCTAAAATCTATCCGCATTTGCTACAGTGTGAATAAAATAATGACCACATTTGTTCTGAAGCTTGTAAAAATTTGTAAAAGCTATTGTTTAACTATTTAAAGCAAGTTCAAAAGGTCATTTAATACTTTTCAAATTTGAGAGACTTTAAAGTATGACGAGCGAAAAACACACTATTCATCTTCATCAATCATCATCATCTTTAACAATCAAAGATCTTAGTTTCATTTCATCTAATATGTCCTCCTATTTGATTCTACACAATTGTAGTATCAAACAAAAGGTGAAATTCTTCAAATTTTGTGACCTAAAATGTCGAACATTTGGACTGATAATGAACTTAGAACCCTAGGTTAATAAAGAACACTCAAAATCAGATTTGTTTTAAGAAAGGATGATCATTTTCAACATCAATAAACATGCAAACTTAGAAGAATACCACCCAAAAAGGAAACTTCAAAGTCATGTTCATCGTATGAACAGAGCATGATGAAATTGGAATGTTGAAATCGAATCTTGAAATAAAATCTGATTAAAGGTTAAAAACATCAAAAATCATCTCTTCAAACATGAAAAACACAATAACAACGATTATTCTTGAAAACATCATAATTTGAAGTGATTCCTATAGAATAGTACCTTCAAACATTCATATTTTCCATCAAAAGTCAAACTGATGAATTTTACATGATGTATAACATATATTTTCATCAATCTAACTCATATGCCTCTAATGCAAGGTACATGGCTAATCTTACCTAGAGCAAGCTCCACAATATCAATGGTTATCTTGACCCTCATGTACCTAAGGCAGAAGGTCTTAGAGATATGATCAGATTCATTTCTACTACAAGAGTAGCACATGTCATCATAGTTAAACCTGTTATTTATGAGAATTTATAAGGTCTTTCTGGAGTACTGCTGCTGTGAGAAGACTCTGTAGGAAGAATTAATGATGACAATTCTCTAACCATCACTGAACAAACTATGAGACAATGTCTACAATTTGGTGATGATGTAAACACACCGATTGAGCTTGAAGTTGAGGAAATCACTACCTTCTTTGCTAACATTGTTATGAAGGAAAGCAGATAGTGAAGGGATTGGTGGACCTACAATGGAGGTTTCTGATTCACCGCTATCAACATTGTTCGTCCAAGAAGAAGACAAGATGGAATGATATTCGTGTGATCACTTCAACAACAATATGTGCTTTATGCACCAATAGGCCATTCAAAATGTTTGCCTATGTGTTCAATGGTCTAGTATCCAACATTCAAGAAGGAAGAAGATACATGTTCCTAATGTACCCCAGGTTCCTACAGTGCCTCATCAATGAAGCATACCATGATATTGTACCTGTAGGACCTATTTTGGATATCCCTCGTTATGATGCCAAGGCCTGCAAGTCTATCAAAAAGAGGGATCCAAGGAACTTCTATAGTGGAGCCCACTCTCCTTTTTTACCCTGATGCTTCAACAGATTAATCTTGATGAACATGTTAAAGAATATGAGGCTCTTTTTGATGAGCCAATTAAAGAAGAAGAACCACCTGCTCATGATCAGCAAACTACTCATGAGCATGTTAGAGAAAGAGATGAAGGTCAAAGGTCAGTGTCACCCTAAGTGGATGTAGGGGGTGATCTTCACACTGAACCTCATGTTCATGATATGGCATCACCCTTTGTACCCTCACTAATACCATCTCCATACACAACCTCATTACCATCACCTCACGGATCACCAATTCCATCACCTTAAGTACAACCCATCACTTCTCCACACATATCTCCTATCCATCATTCACCTATTTTATATGCTCAACCATCTCCCATTACTACAAAGCCTGTTGAGTTTGGTGATTCTATGAGCTCCTCAGAGAAATCCAAATTATCATGTGATGAGGAGGATCATCAAAGCCTACTCCCTGTAAAGAAAGTCATTTCTGAGGCTACCCCTTCAGAAAGCTATGCAGAATCCGGTGTCAACAAACCAGAAGAGAAGGATGAGTCAATTTCAGAACTTATGCAAAAGGTAGCAATGATGGAAAGATTACTCAAGAGAAGATCTAGCATTATTCAAGACAGACTTCTAGACCTTGTTGAGAAGGAAAATAAGTTGAAAGAGATGAAAGAAAGATATGAGGTAGAAAAAATAGAAAAAGAAAATGAGATTGAAAATTTAAAAGATGCTCTTCAACAATCCAAAGAGGAAATAAGTGGTCATGTGGACACTTTACCCATACAAACAATTCCTATGGAAGAGCAAGAAGAATTGATTGAAGAACAGGCTGAGATCATTATCAACTTGCACAACCAGAATGCAAGCCTAAACAAAAAAGTATCTGAGTTGGAAATGTTGGTTGAAATCAAAAGGGAAGCTGAAACAGAAGTAAGAAAGGATGATGAGAAAAGAACTGGGGTTAGTGAGAAAGAAACTACTTCTGAGAACTCACCAGGAGAGAGTGGCGATGACTCTCCTCATGCTAAAAGGGTGAGATTCTTTGAATCTGAAAAGGGAGAAGAAAGAAGCAAGACAAAGCAAGATAGTCTAGCTAGGAAATGGTTGTTTACTCAGAGAAATCAGTTGATGTGCACACTAAAGAAGATGAATTCAGTGACATGAATAAAGCTTTGGATAGCTTCACAGCTGAAGAATTTATCATTGATGATGATTTCTGGGACTTCATAGGTGAGCGTGTTGAACCAATAGTTGTTATTCCTCAATCTTTTGTCCCTCTTAAGAACGATTTAAGCATGCAACTAGTGACTACTGTATCACTCACTGATGAACAAAAGGAGCTTATCAAAGGACTATTTGAAAAGCAGCAAGAGAAAAAGAATTAGGTGCTGCCATTCATGAACAAGAACATCTAAAGGCTGAAAAATTGCCTCAAGATGCTGAATAGCCTGAAACCTCCTCTGGTCCATCAGTGCAAACTTATGCCAGGAGGAGGAAGTACTTAACAAAGAAGGCCAGGGGAAAAAGACCAATAGTAGAAGAAGAGCCAAGCAAGAAAAGTAAAAAGGATCATCCAAGAAGCCTTGTAGATATTGTTGAATTTTTATAAGAACATGAACAGGTTGAGGCTCAATTGAAAAAGAAAGCTGGTTTTATGGACCTTAAGGAATGAGAAATTGAAGGTGGCTATGTGGTTGATGAACCAATTGCAGTTGAGAGTTCAATGAAAGAAGAAAAGTCAGTTCAAGAAATGGTTGAAAAGGCACAGATTGATGATCTAACGGTGAAAGCCATGTTCTTGATTAGTCATGGATATGACCCAGATGAAGTATTCAATATGACCTACGTGGGAATGAAGGCAGAAGAAGAAAATTTGAACAAGTTGTTGGACCTCATGTTTGAGACTGAGTATGAGAAAACTCTTTCTGCTAAAGCTTCTGTGCCCAAATTATCATCCATGAAAAAGTAGACTTCTACTCCTTAATCCTTATATCTTGATCCGTACAACATGTTTGATAGGGAAATGAAGGATTATCTTTCCAGTCAAGGGTATACCAAAAGAAAACTTGGGATCATGAAGACTAATTCCCTAAAGGCTGTCGTCCTTATGTTGATCAATGAGAATAAAGAAAGGCTTAAGAAACTGGAAGAAGAGATTAAAAGTTAGAAGCCTAGAACCAGAGTGTCAGCTCAAGATATGCAGCTCACCCATAGAAATCATGACTCTTTGGCACCTGTACTACACAGATATCCTGAGTGGTTTGCAGAGCCTTCATAGTTGAAACTTCAAGAAAGTCTGACCATTATAGAGATGATCAAAGGTGCGTCTACTCCCAACGGCAAGACTGATCAGAAAATCATTGCTTGGAAGTACGACAGTGACTAGAATATGTTCATGGTCAAAAGGATCTTAGGGCTGGTTTAATTCTTTACAAAGTACTCTGCTCTTGTAAATGCCCTGGAGATTCATGACTTGAAGGAACTAGCCAATTTGGAACTGATAAACCATAAGGCTATGTTCAGGGGGTATGAGTTTGAACAAATACTCACAACATTCAAAAGAACTGACAACTTCAAATCTCTGAAGGCTATCTGTATGAGGAAAGATAGATCCTTCATCAACCCACTTGAAAAGAAAAAGACTAAACAAGCTGAGGAAGTTGTGTTTCAAGAGCTTAAAGTGAAGCCAACTAAGTCATTAAAAAGAAAGATGGTGTCTAGCACTCATTCCTCAATACCAATCTTCAATGTCTATTATGATGAAAAGACTTATGAGTTGGTAATTGAGAGAAAATGGGGAGGAAAGGAAGGTGCAGAAATTAAACTGTTCAGTGGATATGAGGTGAGGCTACTTGATGAATCATACATCCACTACATCTACACTAGACACTTCTTATAAATACCAAACAAACTAGGAGAAGAAGACATGCACTTCTTCTTAAAGTGCATCAAAATACTAAAGATGGCATTTTATCAAATCACCGCCAAAAGAGAAAAAAGAAAGAAGAAAATGACTCCTTTGTAAATGGGAAACATTATGAAGCTGGAGGTTGATGAGGATGGAGCTTTATTGATACATAGGGATGGCTGTCCATTGTATCCATATGGGAACTAGTTTCTCCTATGAAACTACCATTAGAAGCCATCAACACTATGAGTCAGATGAAGATACATGTGCTCAACATGGAGAAGATGGCCGATGCAAATGACTTTGTCAATATGATAAAGGCCATTTTGAATCCATCACAAGCAAAACCTTAAGTGCCTCCACAAGACCCAGTAGGATTGTCACAACCACCAAACCATTAATGAACATAGGTTGTATAATCGTTAGGGGGAGTGTTGTTGGACTCTGAAAGCATTATACATGCCAATTTAATTGGTGAGTTGATGGTTGTTCTGCTGGAAATCCCACAAGTCCAAGAACTAATGCAGACGAAGAATCTGCTGAGAAGAACAAGTATTGGCTAACCGCATTTGCAAATGGGTAAGACATAGAACAAATGCTAATAAGTGTTTGTTCTTATGCATTAACAAATGTGGATAGCCTAAAAGAGATGCAGACACGTTTTGTTCATCCGCATTTGCAAATGCGGATGCCCAGACAACAAATGTGCATAAGTATTTGTTCATCTGCATTACTCAATGTGGATGACCAACTAATGAGGATAACAAGAGAAGAAATGCTCATCAAGTTCAACTCCTCCACATTTCTCAATACGAATGAACAGAAGAAATGTTGATAAAGACATAAGTTCGGATGTATAGGTGAGGGGTTGTTTAGTCATTTTGGAAACAGGCATCTTGTCAGCCTATAAATAGAATAGAAAACCTTATACATGAGGTGACTCTTGATAGACAATTAGAATATATTGTGTCTTACATTCTCAAGGTGTATTATTACTATTTAATGCTAAAACCCTAGCATTTAATGTAATCAATCACCTTCATCTATATAAACAAGCATTTATGAGTATTTTGTTTGATAGGATCAAATGTATCAATCTATGATGATGTATGAACACAATTTAAAGAAATACAAACAAAGTAATCAAATCAAGCAAAATATCAACAAAATTCATAGTTTCATTAATATCATGCAAAGACAATTACAAAGTAAGTGAGCAGTTTTCGTCTCTCCTAACTGCTACAAGTCTAAACTATTTATAATGAAACAAAAGGAACTAACAAAATTACAAACCTAGTCCGTATACTACTACAAATAGTAAAAAGACACATAAAGACAACATGTTAATCTTTCTAGAGAACTAACAATACTCCCCCTAAGATTTACATGGTCTTCAATCTTCAAAATCTTTAATGTTTTCTTATTGTTATCTTTCCTTCAGCTTCTATCTTCTATCTTTAGCTTTCATCATCTATCTTCTATCTTCTATCTTTAGCACTCAAAAAAAATCTTCAGGTTCTTCCTTGATCTTGAACATTGGCTTCTTTTTATACATCTCCTATTCTTTCAAAGCATTAGCAATAGCCGACTTAATTTGCAAGCAAGAATTCCTTGTTCTGGTTTTGCTTTATTCGTCTTTATCTCCATTTTACTCATTCTTTCCAATGTATCTTTTGATAGACATGTGATATCAATATTAGCATATAACTCAATAGGATTTTGACTTTCCTTTGAGTATATTTCTAATACTCCTTTTCTTGAAATTCTCATGAACTCAATGTCTTTGATATCCTTCTTAACAATGTTTGTATATGCAAGAGCTTTTCTTAATGATATTCTTTCCATTGCAGCATTCATCACATTGATTATGGAAAGGAAATACTTCTTATCTTGCTCTGCAACTTCTGGAGATACTTTCTCAAACTTTTGCACACATAAAAAAGATCTATAACTTGGATGCAGTAGTTTTAGTTCAAAAGCCCCAAATAATGTAATCATATCCTCATCCCATTGTTCGAGATTTCGAACCAATTTAAGCTCAAAAGTCTCAGAGTTATAAAGCCATCTGAGAATTCGTTTTGACTTTTGATTACCATCAATCACTTTTATACCAGGTGTTGTAAGCTTTTCAACATATCTATCATAAAATTCTATCATGAAATGTTCTTCTTTAGATTGTAATCCTTTAAGCTTTTTGTTCTTCTTTAATGTGGCAATGTACTCCTTGTCTTCTTGGTCACATCTTGTTTTAAGAAAATTACTTGATCTATCCAATCCTCTTCTCAATAATTCTATCATCATCTTACCACGTTTAGAATTAGATCGATTAATCAGAGGTAATCTGTTTAACTCTTTCAAGTCTTGCACCGGAAGTTTAATGATGCTTGAATAAAAGTGATATACATTACAAACAACATTTACTCTTTTTATCAAAAATGCATCAAATCTCATCATACTTCCATGCTATTATCTTTAATTGGTTTGTGAAATCAGGAGCAATCATAGCATTCAAGAACTTAGCAATCGATTGTCCTTTTTGTAATACATTTCTCACCAAGTCTCTAGTAGATCTAGCATTATCAAATTTTGTCTTTGTTCAGAAGAGGCTTTATTGCTTGCCTTTCAGTATCAGAAAACATTTTAATCAGATCTTTTCTGCTATCATGAGCATATATTTTCTTGCCATTTGTTTAATCTCTTGACGCTTCAACACTCTTGTTCTTTTGGTAATCTTAAGGTATTGAGGATTATCAGTATCAAGTATGATCATCTTGTTTAATTGTTTTTCAGTTTCTTGAAAACTTCTAACAACATTCCTCAAAGATACAGATTGTCATCTTTTCAATTTCCTCCATGGGTAATTCCTAGCTTGCAACCAGAGCTTGATAATTCATATGATCAGGGTCAGGATGGTGCAGCTCGGAGCTTGATAATTCATCTACATGAATACTTTCTTTAGCTGTATTCCATTCACCATGTTCAATTACAATCTCATTTGGATCAATAGGAGCAACTGACTCTACAGCAATGCATTTCTCATATTCATCATTGATTTGAGAAACAATCAGTCCATCTAAAAAGACTCTATTGTATTTCATCTTCACAAGATACTTGTATCTATCTTCAAATTCTTATGGAATTTCATCTTGATCTTGAGTTGGTTCTTGTGAATTGAAATTTGATACAAATTGAGCTTCCTCTATGTCTTCTTCATCTAAGACTTCGTCATACCAGTCATCACTAAAAATTTCTTCAATGTCTTCTAAAGCTCCAATTTGTTCTTGAATTTTTGCTTTTCAACAGTTTCTTCTATTCTTTGTACTTTTGATGATGACTCTGTTAAAATTGTATGTGCTACATCATCAAGTTTCCTTTTGCCTTTGATCACCTCAGGATTCTCTTCAACAATCATCTCAAAACTTATCATTTGATTTGGTGAGATAGGCTTTTGAGGTTCTTTTACCTTTATTAATTCACCTTCAATTTTTCATTTTCATGAGATAATTTCTTGAATATCTCTTCAAGAATGTCATAATCCTTTATCATAACTTCAATTTTTTTTATTATATCTTCTTTGTCTTTTGCATAGTTCACAATCTTTTCATCTTTCAGTAACATTTCTTCTTTCAAATTAAAATTTTCATCCTTTAACTTTTGAATTTCTTTCAAGAGATATATTCATTTCTTTCAGTCTTTCATTCTCAACTTTTAATTCTTCAATTTCTTTCTCTTTAATCACATTTTCTACTTTCAAACTTTCCATATCATCTATATCAATTATCTCCTCCGTTTGTACTAACACATTGTGTGTTGTACTCACAGGAATTTCTTCAACATCTTCATTCATTTCAACTTAAAACACTGGTTCAGATAACATATCATTCATGAAATCAAAATAAAAAGTTTGATTTTGTGAATCTTCTTCATATACAACAATATCTGGTTCATCTTCTTGAACTTCATGTACAGAATCATCATGAATATCAACATCAGTAGTTTCTTTAGCTAAGTTCTGAGTTCAGTGACATTATATTCATCATTACTTTCATTAATAGCTTCTGGATGTGCTTCAGTTGCACCATCATTATTATCATTATCATCATCATCTAATGAGATTTTAGTAGCTTCATCATCACTTTCTTCCTCATCATCATCAATCAAATCATCTACAACATTCTTAATAAGATCATTTGGATCTATTGGTTCATCTTGAGATAAATGCTTGTGTAGTTGATTGATGTCTACTTCATCCGTAGCTACATTCCTAATATAATCAAATAAAGGAATGTTTTGAGCACGAGTAATCATAGCAAGTCTCTTATAAACAGATTCAGACATGTGCTCTAATTGCAATTTATCTCCTTCAACTCCTTCAACATATAAATCTGGATTCTCTTCATTAATGAGCAGTTGGAGAAATCTTGGATACATCATATATTTATTTCTCTTTCCTCTTTGAAGATTGAAAATGAATTCATTCATTGTCCACTTTGCCCTCTTAAACCTTCTGTTTATGACTAGAGCAATGATAGGAGATGCAATGTCCACTGGGAATGAATCCCAACCAGCACTTCTTTTGGACAAGCAACGTTGAAATATATAACACAACAGTTTCCACTGTTCATATACTCTTGATCTGAAGAATTGTTTCTTACAAAAGTGATCAGGATGACCCATTTGTAAAAATAGATCTCTACATTCATTGAAAGTATACTTAGATAACTCTTCTGGATCATTTTCTCCAAGTTTAAGAGATGCTACTTCAAGCATTCAATTAGATCTAATGAAAGCTCTTAAAACTTTATTCCCTTCTTCATCTCTTTCTATTTCTACTGTTCTCCAAAATCTTTTGATCAATCTTGCATTAATCAAAGGTCTAGCATACATTGCGTAGACATATTTTGATCTTAGCAAAAATCGTATAATCTCTTCGTAACCGGCAACTTCTCTATTTTCCTCATCTAAGAATGTAGCAACATTATGTTTAGGCTCAAACTTCAAAGCTGCCATCTGCAAAAATATAAAGAAAAAGAATATTAGAACATTAAAATTTACTTATGAATTTACATTTGTAATATTGAATTCAATTTGAATTATGATTTTGACTTTTTACTTAAAAATTTAATTTGTGAAATCTTAAAATTTATTCATTTTGTATCTATCATTTTTATCAATCAATTATTTGAATTCTGATTCATCACTTTTTATTTTTTAAAAAAATATTATTATTATTTTTTCATTTATTTTTCAAAAATTGAATTTGGCTGTTCATCTTCTTCTTCTTCCTTCGAAGAACCTGGCTGTTCAAACTATCATCAATACCATTCACGATTTCAGTCAATGAACAATATATCAAGTTGCTTGAAATTTGACACATATCAATAATCCAGAATCAATTTTAGATATAATTAAGATTTGATTAGTTAAACTTTGAATGTTCAATCATATAGTGTTCGAACGCCCAAATAACTATCAAACGACTATGCCAATTAACATGTTTTAATCAACATCTACCGATTTGAATCACAAACATATGTTTATAAACCCAAATAATATCTAACAATCAACACAAATTTGCTTCAAACAATAAAATCAGAGACCTTCATGAAGACCATAGTCGATAGTTTAGAGAGTTGTGTTTTGAGAATTTTGAGTGTGAATGAGAAACAAGTGTAAGTGTTCAATAGATATTAAGTGAAATTTTAGACGCATGAGCACTCTTTCTGCATATGAAAACTTAAAATTCACAAAATAATGAGACGTATGAGCATTGTTTGGCCGTATTGACTCAGATGCATGAGAACTGTTTAGCCGCATGAGCACTGTACATACGCATAAGTATTGTTTAGGTGCTTTTGCATTGTTCAGCCGCATGAAGTTCCTGAAACGTCTAACACTTGTAACTTGAAATATTTCAACACTGTGTAGACGCATGAGACATTCAAAGCGTCTGATACTTTGTTAAAAACAGACTCATTATCACTGTTTAGGCGTATGGGACTGTGTCAAACGCTCAAACACTTGGTTAAAATCATTGACTTATTGCAACTATTTAGACGCATGGGAGTATGAAAAATGCCCAAACACTTGTATAATTTCCTCAAAGTTCACCATGCTTCTATTTAGACGTATGAACACTATTTAGGCACATGAGTTGACTTTAAGTTGACTTTCATCAGTCTTACATTTGTTTTCTAACATTCTTCACATGCACACTGTTTAAATATATTAGTAATATTTCATACTAATATTTAAACATTATAAGCATAATTTTCAATTTCCTAAAATTTACATTTTAGTCCCTCAAATTTGATATTTTTTACATTTTGCACACTCAAATTTGATTTTTAACATTTATAATTCTTCACTTGTTGATTAACTTTTTAAAATTTATCTTTCCCTTCATTTTAATCTCAAAACATAATCAAATATCTATTTTTCAACTTTTGAAAGAAACATTTCCACTTGCAAATTTATATAGGTTCATATCATCATTTTCAAAAGTTACATTATCAAACTCACATACACTTTGAACATATAGCATCATCCTTTCAATTCAACATTTTATTTTGATTTTCTAAGAAAAAACTCTTCCATTTATTACTCCTTAAACTTTTAAGTTTGAACAACTTATAAGTTTTCTATGGTAACATAATAAGATCACACATCTCATTGTTATATTGCCTTCACACACATAAAACATGCATAAAATCAAAATGAAATCAGAATCAAAATCTAGTAAACAAAAGAATTCATGTCTGCAGTGAGATCATATCAATGAAGATCAGCACATTAAAATAAAAAAAATGGGAATAGTCATTGACAGTGAATAAATCCTGATCAAGTGTGTTCCAGGTCAGTGATATCACAGCAAAGGAGACACAAGATCTAAGGATAGAAAATGAGTGTTTTTGACAAACTATAAACTCACTTACTTTTTCAATTCTTTGATTGATGAAGGTATATTTTTAGATATGACAGGATGTAGATCATACAGAGACTTAGAGAGCTCAACTATCATCAAGACATGCAAGAACGAACACATACTCAACTTTTTACGAGAAACATATGTGTAACCGGAGCTCATGTTACTTATATGAATAGAGAATGATCATGGATAACCATTTCATCAGCTCTATCTATCCATTTGAATAGATTGTGCACATTGGCATCTTTTGCATCAAAGAGAAAATCTAGGTCTGTATTGACTTACAACAAAGGATATCTTAGCACTTCAGGTCTATGATGACTCGTAACAAAGAAGTGACATGATGCTTGTAACAGATCTCATGAATAATCACATCAGCATTAGCTGTGAGTGGTGTAACTTAACAAGCAATCAATCTGATTAGCCAAAACATCTCAAAAGTACTCAGATGAATACACACAAATATAAAGATTTAGTGTAATCACAAGAATTTACTTTTTCAATGTAGTAGCATAATATTGTCGACACATCATATCTGATCATGTTAGACTTTATTAATGAGTGAAATATGCAACTGATCTCACTAATGTACTATCATTTCTCACATATTGCATAAACAGATTATTGTCTAAAAATAAACTGACACTTAGAAAATGATTCAATTTTTGGAGTTTTGATTTTATACTTTTGTATTTGCTTTTTCTAAAAAAACACACACACACAAAATACACACAAGCAATTAACATTGAGAGGATCCCATATGATGATCTTTTGATTTAGGGAGTTCACATATGATTAAGAAGACCAATTGACTCCACTAAATACTCAAACCAACCGGTAGGAAGGCTTTAGTAAATAGATCCGCCAACTGTTTTTTCATTGCAATTTGAATCAATATGATTTACCCTTTTTCATAGTTATCTCTAAGAAAATGATATCGAATTTTGATATGTTTTGTTTTTGAATGTTGAACAGGATTAGTTGCAATGAACATAGCTATAGTGTTATCAATGTAAATAGGTGTTTTAAGAAAATTGAACCCATAATCAAGTAGTTGATTTTGCAATCAGAGGATTTGAGAACATCCTGCTAATGCAGCAATGTACTTAGCTTCTGCAGTTGAAATAGAGACATTTGTTTGTTTCTTACATTGATACGAGACTAATCAGGGACCAAGAAATTGACAACCACCCGAAGTAGATTTTCTATCTTGACAACATCCACCATAATCACTATTTGTATATCCATGTAGTTTAAAGTTACCCTTATAAGGATACCAAAGCCCTAAAGCTGGTTTACCTTTGAGATACCTTAATATCCTTTTGACAGCAATTAAGTGAGATTCTTTTAGGTCTGATTGATACATGGTACAAACACAAACATCATACATAATATCTGGTCTAGATGCAGTAAGATACATCAAAGAACCAATCATTGATCTGTATAGCATTTGATCAATAGATTTTCCTTTTGGATCAGGTACAATCTGGGTGTTAACATCTGCTGGAGTTCGTATGGACTGACAGTCTTGCAACTTAAATTTCTTCAAGAGCTTGTCAACAAACTTCTCTTGATTGATAAAAAATCCATCGTCGGTTTGCTTGACTTGAAGTCCAAGAAAGAAATTAATCTCTCCCATAGAACTCATTTGGAACCAAGATTTCATGATTTGTTTAAATTCATTGCACAATTTTGGACTTGTAGAACCAAATATGATATCATCAACATACACTTGTACACATAAGAGATCATCATTATCCTTCTTTATAAATAAAGTTGGATCAATTTTCCTTCTTGTGTACATGTTGGATTAAGTGTTGTGATTATGTCTCATACCAAATTCTAGGGGCTTGATGAAGTACATAAAAGCTTTACTTAGCTTATACACTCGATGTGGCAATTCTGCATCCTCAAAGCCCGAAGGTTGCTTCACAAACACATCATCAGTGATAGGACCATATAAAAAGCACCCTTTACATCCATTTGATACACCTTAAATTTCATGAATGAAGCATATCACCGGAAAACTAGAATGGATTCAAGTCTTGCAACTCGTGCAAACACCTCATCATAATCTATCCCTTTTTCATGTGTATCCTTGTGCAACAACTCTCGCTTTGTTCCTTATTACCACACCATGATCATCAGTCTTATTTCTAAACAACCATTTCGTGCCTATGGCATTTTCTCCTTCAGGTAAATCCACTAAATTTCACACTTCTTGTTTGCGAAATTGAAGTAATTCTTCTTGCATGGCTTCTATCCGACCATTGTCCTTTAATGCTTCGGTAACATTTTTAGGCATAATTTGATAAAGAAAACAGAGTATAAGCACAAGTTTGCTTGTTCTAATTTACTCCTTATTGTTCTCTCCTTCAATGGACCAATAATCTGAGTTATTGGATGATTCTTATGAATACGAGATGTAGGAGTCTCATCACGTTGAATATTAACATCCAGATTTGTTTGGTTTAAGTTGGAGAGCTGATGTAACAAATTAAAAGAATGTGGATTGAAGTTTGGAACTTGAGTCGGTGAGTTAATAAAGTAATCAAAGTTACCAGTATCAACTGCATGACCAGAGATGGATGATGTTCCAGACTCAGGTTGCACAAGCTCATTACCATCATTGGGAATTGGTTGTGATTCTTCCTGATCAAATGAGATGAATGATCTGAAGCTCTGTTATCATGATTATTGTCATTGAATCGAATTGTTGAGTCCTTAACAAATGATAAAAATGGATAGACTGAGCTAGAATCATCTAGGTCGTCAGAATCTGAATCCTCACTGAAAGATCCAAGATCCCCTTTATAGTTCTTCTTACCTGTAGAATCAAGGTAATTTGATTGATTAAACAAGTTAGATTGAAGAGAGTTTGATAATGAATCTAAATCAAATAACCATGCAGGACCATTGGAAACTAATAGAAAAGAATTTTCCAGAAATTTAACATTAAATGTTTGAAGAATTATATTCATCCTAGAGTTATACACTCCATAGGCTTTTGAAACAGATGAGTATCCAACGAAAAATCCATTATCAGATTTTGCTTCAAATTTTCCTAATTGATCATTTAAATTAAAAATCATAAGAGGACAACCAAATGATTTTAGAAAGTTATGTTTGGTTTTCTTGCAAACATTAACACATAAGGAGTTTTCATTTTATCTTTCACAATTAAGATTCTGCTCTGAATAAAACACCTAGTTGATATAGCTTCATCCCAAAAGTGATAGGAATTTTTGCATCAGCTAACATAAAACAAGCAGCTTCAATCAATGTTCTATTCTTCCTTTCAGCAACTCCATTTGTTGACGAGTTCTGGGAGCATTGAACTAATGAGCTATCCCTTTCTGAGCACAAAACATTTCAATGTTAGCAGTTTTGAATTCCATTCCATTATCACTTCTTAGTATTTCACTTTATTTTCTAATTGATTTTCAACTTTAATGAAAATTCTTTTAGTAAATCAGTCGTTTCAGATTTAGCATACAAAAAGAAAACCCATGAAAATCTTGTATAGTCATCAATGATAATTAAACAATATGATTTTAGTCCAATACTCTTGACATTTGTTGCCCCAAAAAGGTCCATATGTAACATTTGAAGAGGTTTAGAAGTTGAGTTTATGAGCTTGGCCTTATAAGACGCTCTGTGTTGCTTTCCGTTGTAACATGCTGAGCAGTGATCAGTCGTTGCAAACTTCTTAGATGGAAGTCCAATGACATGATTTCCTGATACAAGCTTGTTCATATTCTTGAGATTTGAATGTCCGAGACGTCTATGCCAATGATGACTTTCATCATTTCATGCTTTAGCAATTAGGCATGTTGTTTCAGTAGAAGGATCAACTTGAGACATATCTAGCTTGTGTACTGTTGGATTCTTTATGCCCAAGACACATAGAACATTGATGTGGTTAGTACGTTATGATCCAAGTCGGGTCATACCCAATAACAAGCTTATCAAACACCAAATATTATTTAATTGATGATATGATCATACAATTAAATAAACACACCAATTTAGAAAATGGGTTTTCTAAATAAGTTGCATATGAGATTGAACAACTTATATGGATATTTTGTTCATGGATATTATTTGTAATGTTGTTGAATTTAGTTAAATAACATAAAATAATAAAAGTGTGTGTATGTTATATAATTAAAAGGTTAATTATAGATCTATATTAATCATTAGTTTAACAAAAGATTAAAAAAGGACTTTTGGGGGGAAAACAAAACCCTTAATAGGGTTCGGCCGCCCCCATTTTGAATGGCCTCCCCCTTTTTTTTTGAAGTTTTTGGAACCTTCAATGTACTTAAACACACACACTTCATCTTGCTCTCAATCATATATGCTAATGGGTCACATGAACATCAACCTTTCTTATGGAAGAAAGTGTTTGCGACTGGAACAAAACTCCAGCAGCTTTCTTGATTGTTCACAGCTGGAACAAAACTCCAGCAGCTTTCTTGATTGTTCACGGCTGGAACAAAACTCCAGCAGCTTTCTTGATTGTTCACGGCTGGAACAAAACTCCAGCAGCTTTCTTGATTGTTCACGGCTGGAACAAGGCTCCAGCAGCCTTCTTGATCCGATTTCGGTGCTTAAATCCTAGCAACAAGGTGTTTGCTTGATGCTTGTGGGTATGAATGCTGGAGGACACCTATCCTTGGTGTTTTGGTCATTCAAGAAGCTCATATTCTTCCTCCTTCATCACGTTTTCAGCAGCCTGCTAAAGGTAGTTTGTATGTCATATTTTGGTTGTTATTTGTAGTTGATAGCTAGCTCAAACACATATAAATGATCCTATGTTCTTGGGTTTGTTGATGATAAGTTATAAGCCTTAATTTTTCAGATTACTAATGTTAATATTAAGGTTTCATTCCGCTGCGTTTTTAAGTTTAAGAGGTTAAACTACTTTGGTATGGTCCAACAAACCCAACATTAGCATCTAGAGCCGGATATGTGGATGACTAGTTTCATGTGTTCTTGAAAAATTGGTTTTATGAGGCTTTAACAACCATATTGTGGCTGTTTTGTGGTGATGATAATAAATCCCCAACCTTTCAAGGTTATATCTAATATGCTAGTGATTAAACCTTAAAAGTAAGATATCAAGTAGTTGATTATGTTTTTGTTTGGACAAAAGACCCTAAATTCATGGTTTATGTTGGCTGAAAATATAGGGTCATATGGGGGTTTATTTGGTTCTTGAATGTTGTATATGATGATTCATATTGGTGCATAACCTAGCCTTGACCTTGTGTTGTTTTGGTTTTGAATGGATGTTTTGTGTTGGTTGTATTCATTCTTATGGGTTGTAATATTATTCTTTTGTGTTTAGTATTTGGATGTAATTTATTTATTCATTCATTTGTGATGTAATAGATACATTATGTATGTTTTCTTTTATTAGAAAATTTGTATTAGGATATGAGTTTTGTGAAAGAAGATGCACAAGATGGAAACACAAAAGGAAGACACAAGAGAAGGACTTGAAGCATTTGGATGCAAGTTCAAGTGGGGGTCTTTGGAGATCTCGTCTTTGTGTTGTGTTCAACCCTTAGGAAAGACCAAATGACAACACTTGTGATGGCAAACAAGTGTTGTCAACATAGTGGCTATGGTTATGCACATATGGTTGTTTGATATATGCTTGTTTGATTATTCATTTTATGTCGTTTGTTTGATATATGGATATGCTTAACAATCTAATAAATTATCACAACAAGCTGAAATTTTTGGTTCCTAATCATTAAGTGACTAATAAAAGGTTATTAAATGGATTAATGATTTCAAAATAAAAGAGGTTTTATTAAAAAGGAACCATAGGGTACCATGTATTTGAAAGCATGCGAATACAAGGTACATAGAGTTTTCATAACTAGAATTAATGGAAACTTAAATCCCTTTGGAAACAAGTTAAACACCATCCTTTTACACGACACTCGAATCACTTGAGAACTACTTGTGGGATAAAGGTCACCTAACCACTTTTAGGGAACTTGTGTGTTTGAGGTGGGCTTAATATACTTGTGGGATAAAGGTCACCTAACCACTTGTATGTGTAAACTCATATGTGTGGGTAAGTAGAACGACTTGAATTGGAAACCATGTGCATAGGGTCACCGAAGCATGGCGTAAAATGGTGTTGATGGGATTTTACATGCCGACTAAACATAAGATGTTTAACCGATCCCATAAAGCTAGAAGTTGCAATAGGTTACAATTGTCAAATGTTGACTACCTTGTTAATTGAATAATGGGATAAAGGTCACCTAACCATCATTTAAATGTAATGTTGGATTCTAGATTTTAATTATTAATTGTCTATGAGACGTGTAAAGGGTATTTTAGTAATTAAAATGCAATTTTTTCAGAAATACTAAAATCAACTTTGTAAATTTTGTAGTAATGGCCGCAAACAATAATGCTACCACCCCAATCGTCCCTACCCTATCACTGAGAACCATCTTAGAATGGGAACGTCTTAACTGTAATAACTTTATGGACTGGTATCAAAACTTGAGAATTGTTCTCAAGTAAGAGAAAAGGGCCTATGTCCTTGACGATCCTATTCCTGACCAGCCCAACCCTGAGGATGTTGAGGCCTATGACGATTGTTATCACAGTTACAACTCCTCCAGAAAAAAAAACACCTCAAAGGGAACATCATCAAACACACCATCTTTAACAACACCTGTGGCCACTCAACCACAACCAAACAACCAACCAAAGTCACATCAACTGACCACAGGTTAAGAAGATGATGATTATCATTTATTACCAGACACACATCATGAAGATGAAATCTTAGGATTCTTTCATGATTTACACACACTTTTTGTGAACCCATATAGCCAGTTAATCCAAACACTACAATAACCCTTACCCATCCATCCACACCAGAAACATTTAACAATCTTGATTACACAATCCCTATTGATCAAATTGAAACAACCAAAGTATACAAAGCTCATCCACTAGAAAACATTATAGGTGACCATAATACCAGACTGACAAGAAGCTAATCAACATAACAAAAATTGGATTGTATTCGTGGTTCTTATCTCTCACTCTGCCCAAGAAAATCAAAGAAGCACTCAAAGGAAACAGTTGGATAGAAGCTTTGCAAGACAAAATATAACAATTCAAAAAGCAAGAGGTACGGAAGTTAGTTGACCTACCTAAAGGTCAATATGCCATTGGCACAAGATAACTATTCAGAACAAAGTAGATGATAGAGGGATTCTTATTAGAAACAAAGAAAGGCTTATTGCCCAAGGTTCCACTCAAGAAGAAGGTATTGATTACGAAGATGTATTTGCTCTTTGTTAGGACGGTTTTTGTATGGAGTACTAACGGATTCTGCATGAGACCAGATCAAATAGTACGGAATCCTATTTGATAGCTGATCCAGTCAGTGAGAACGACAACCTGATCGATCTAACGATAAAACAAACTTTAAGAATTGAGTTGAAATCGATATGGAATGAACTATGATGTTGGATAGGCTGCTTAGGGCGCACTGGACGGCTAGGGTTTGTGAATATTTGAAGTATCATGTTTTTCCATGAATTATGTGGTTTTATAGGTTTTCAGTTTTATTCGTACGACTAAACCATTAGCATGGTTCTATCGTGCAACTGACTCATGCGGTTGATTCATACGCATGACTGAAGGTTCAGTGATGCGACTGAATCAACCTTATGTCTCAGTCATACGACTGATCCAGTCTCCTGGTTAGTCGTGCGACTGATCCTTAGGTATGAGTCATTCATGCGTATGGTCCATAAGTACGTTCCATTCGCATAAATAACCACATGACTAAGTTGAACCCATTTCTCAATCATTATTGACTTAGAACTATGTACAACAACCTCAAACCTATATATTATGTTCATACATATGAATTATACTAAATACAATAATAATATGAAATACTCAAAGACAAATAAACATCATGATGCATATCATATTTCATTAAGTAGTCACATTACATATGTGTAAGAAATGAAAGGCTTTTACATCCAAGAGCATAAACTAGGAACATGATGTATCAACAAACTCCCCTTTGGACCTAGTTTATCCTATATTCGAACATTATTCACATGCTCTTGGAATTTCTTGTACTTCTCTTCTTTGGTGACTCCCGCTTGGAACTCAAACGCAAAGTAGAGCCGTATAACATGTTGGAATTGTGAGCTTGTACAATATCTTGCATGTCAGAGAACAGTGGTCACTTGTGTAGAGTGTAAACATCTTCAGCAGACAAGTTTGTAAGCCACATTAGGTCAAATAACTTGATAGTCTCCATTTTACCTTCTTTGTATAGTACTATGACCATTTCCCCCGTCCTCTAGTTATAATACCACCATTTGAAGTGTGGAGTGAAGTCCTGAGGCATCTCCAGTAAAGGAATCTTAGACATTGTGTGTGGGGGACTCCACTTCAACACCACGTTAGGCCATCCAGATATAGGATCAAATTCAGTCTTTTGAATGAACCTCTTAGGTTGTTGAGGTGTGAAGTTTACCCATGCGGTGTGGTATTCTTTCTTCAATGATGTCTCAAACCATCCCGACATCTTCCTCGGGTTGGCATACAAAAGATCTTAACTAGGAAGAGTCTTCAAATCATGTGGATATGTAAAGTACTCAATCCCCTTCTCTCGTTTAACAGCATATACATCCAGATCTTCAAAATAGGCCCAATTGATAATCTTCCCTGACACTTTCTGAAGTCCTTTTACTCGGTAAAGTTTGGTGTAGGCATTTAGCTTTGGAGGTGCACATTATGCCTTCATTTCTGATAAACAAGCTACATATTCAGCCTTCTTTAGATCTACATTAGCAGTGTAGCTTAGGCATTACTTTCATCCTTTGCTTTCTCTTTCTCTATCTCATCCAGCTTGTCAAAAGTATCACTCCGAAATGTTTCACCCAAGTCGAGGATAACATTGCCATCAAGGTCAATGTACTGAGGATAGTAGTCAGACGTGACATCCTCGATCTCTATCTCATCCACACCTTGTAGCTCCTTGTCACTAAAGACTTATACTTCGGAGCATCTTTGACAAGCTCATCTAGACTTAGTCGAACATATCTGTGAGCTACTCATCGGTCAGGTCGTGGATGATTTCTCCTTGCTCTTGAGTGTAGCTTACAAACCTTCTCATAATCCCTTGCAAATCAAGAATCAAAGTAAGTTGAGTCTTGAATTGCTATAGGGGAACGAAATCATAATCCTCAGTCTGTTGAGCTTCATTTTTTCCTTGATTATGCGTCTCTTCAGCTGGAGGTGTAGAGGACGTGGCTCTTTTGGTGTGCCTCTCCTTTGTTGTTTGACTTAAGGCTGATGTAGATGTATCACCTTCTGATCATCCTCCTCCTCATCATCATCATCTCTTGTTCCCTTTCCACTTCCTCTAGCTTCATCGTCATCATCATCTTCATGTGATTCATCATCCCTCGAATCATCATCATCATCTCCACCATCATCTCCATCATCCTTAATCTTCAGAGGCTCACCCTTTGTTCCCTTCAACTCAACATAAACCTTTTGATATTTTTCTCTAACCCCTCGATCCGTTTGATGGATGCCATCATAAGCTCATCTGAGTCTTCAGGGCATGATGAGCTGGAACTAAAGCTCTCTCATGAGCAACATTCTGATTTTAAGCTGAGCTATCTGCTTGCCTTGTGTCGTATTGACCGCCATCAGGTGGTTCATTTGGTTGGCTTTCAGATCATCTGTCACTAGCAGTTGAGAACCAGTCTATATAGGCTCGCCAACTATTCCTCTAACCCAACAGTGGGTAGAGTAGAGCCTTGTGTAGGTGGCAATTGGGTGGATGTGCCAGCTTGGGGAGTAGTGGGTGTAGTGGTGGATATGGTGCAGATGGGAATAGGAATGGAAGTGGATTGTGGTGGAACAGATTTGGGTATTGTGGGTGAGGTACGAGGGATGTATGAGTGGTAGTGGGAGTGTCAGTGGCAGTAGAGGTGATAGTAGTGATGTTATTGTAGGGAACAGTGGTGGTGGTGTGGGGAACAGTGGTGGTGGTAGTGGCTGTGGCGGTGGAAGACCTGATCAAAGTATTCCTCAGCCTCTTACCCTTCTTGCCATGGGGTTGGGCCATCCTCTTCCTCCTGGAACCCTTGGTTCTCGGGGCACCCCTGAGCTAATCGGTTGGTCGGGTGTCTATTCTGGATCTGTGACATCAGTGTCACCACCCTTAGTACCAGCTTGGCATTCACCAACCGCCTTTTCCCTTTCTCGATAGCAACAACCCGACTCGTGACTCTCCTTGTGAGAGGTTAATCATGAGACTCATCCCTTCATCTACCAAGAAGTCTGGTAGATAGCAGCCTGCTTAGGTCCACCAGGAGCAAATGAAGTACTGTGTGGCGGTGGGGGAGATACGGTAGATGTGTCGGTGGCCAATGATTGACTAGGGCCAGCATCTCCACCACCTTGACCATCATCATGGTCATCATCATTATTGTCATCTTTGTTAGTTGGAACCCCTATGGGCTCAATGTACGAGCCATTGTCATCGTGATGCCACTTCCAACGTGAGGGCGCCATGTAATCCTTGTTGGCCAGATGGCCAAAAAGTTTCCTGACCGGGGCTTCACCTACTTCCCCCAGTACACCTTCATCCTACCCAGGGTGGTGTCATCCATCACCTCTATATCCTATATCATCTTTCTCCTTAGGCAGCAGACGAAGCTTCTCATGTATGATCATTTGCAAGAACCTTGGATACATGCAGAACCCTTCCTTGCGTTTGTCCTCTAAGTTATCTTTCAAGTACGAGAGGAGCATGCATGAGAAATTGAACACGTGGTTCAGTACTAGTGCACATATGCATTCTAGATTTGGTCGGACATCTCATCAAATCGTCCACATCTGGAGGCTATACACTTGAGGATCACATGTGCCAGATGGTTGAACTGGGGGCACAATTTGCTCTTGTTCAGTCCACCGGCATTGATGTCACCGGTGTACTTGATCCTCATAAAACATCCCCGAATTGTTAGGGGATGCAGCTTAGTTGGATGGGCTCCGTCCTCACCCAAATCCAAGACTCTCCTCTGTTCGTCTTCCCTGATCTTAATATATTGTCCGAATACAGAGCTCCAGATACTGTGGGGCTCAACGGACCGGTCAATTATGGCATTTTCCCAGAAAGCCTACAGAATCGATCGGTATGGTGTGCATGGGGTAGAAATGGCCTTGTAGATCCTCGATCTACACAGGAAGGCTATAATCCCGGTGAACTTAGTAGCATTTCAAGACGCAGCATCTAGATGAGCACAAATGTTATGCTTGGTGCTCATTGTCCATCTCTCAGCCATATTGCTGCAACACAAGAAACATATACATTAGATCTGTCCATAAGAGATAACAATTGAATTTTAGCTGATTTTGATCAAGTGGATACGACTGAGTTTACTCGTATGATTGAGCCTACGAATGAACTTAGTCGTATGCTATGCCATGCGGTTGAGTCAGTCGTGCGACTGAGTCACCGATTCATTCACTCGTGAGAATGAATCATGCGCTTGACTCATGGTGCGACTGAGGTTCATATGTGTGTCTATTCGTATCTTGTACTGTTCGACACCATAAATTTAAATCTTTGTTAAAACCTTACATTACACTTCATGTTTAGATTCATTAGGTTCATAGGGACTTGAAATAGCACTTAGTGTCATTTAAATGAATGTTTAAGTACATTTAAGTCGTCTATTTTAGGCTATGGTACCGGTTCTTGATTTTAATAATTTCGGTCATTGTGGGTTCGATTACTCTATTCATTTGACCTAATTTCAGTTTCAAAGTACCTGAAGATAAATAGGATATCAGTCTTTAGCTTGATTGCGCTTAACAGTTTTTCCATGTGCTTTGCTCATTTTTATGGTCATCGGCACACATTTGTGGCGTTTATTTTGCTCGTCACCCTTATTGGAAATGCGTTGATTGTGTTAACCACGGATTAGATGAAAACCCACAACAAGTTGAACAAATTAGTTTTAATTTGATTCACCAATGAAGTCTACTAGTCTATTGTGTTGAATCTAACGACAGTAGCAGACTAGTTTATTATCATTTTTCCTTTATTTTTCTTAGACTTCTTAGACTTGTAATTTGAATATAGGATTTTGATCATTTAAATCCTTTTGATGTCCCAAACAATTAGTTCCCCGTGTACTATCATTTTCCATAATTTTTGAATCAATATCACAGATTTGATTTCTTTGCTTTTAGCTTATCTGCTCGCGCCCCGTTTTTTAAGTAATTAAATACTGAAACTAAACTATTCTCCCCCTAAAAATCTAAAGCCAAAAATGTTTTCGTGGCTTTGGATTTTGAAAGACAGGAAAATAAAAATGAAAAATAAGAAAAATTTGTCGGACTAAGAACTAGATTCTTCTAGAATCACAACACTTTTCTTTTTCACGCCATTGACCTCCAAAAGATATAAAAACCGAGGTTCATCAAAAGCATTTGTCTAGAGGTCGGCGCGTTGAAAATCCGTTATAATTTTAACAACATCGATTAATTTCCTTTCAAAACAGTCACGTATAAAATGATATTTAATACCGATGTGTTTAGTTTTTGGGTATTGGACCGGATTTTAGTGACAGCTAGTACAGCAAAACTATCAACAAAGATAAGGGTGTTAGAAAATTTCAAACCGTAGACTCGCATTTGCTGTTTATTCCAAATGATTTATGAACAACAACTTGCAGCAAAACATATTCAGCTTCACATGTTGACAAAGCAACAAATGTCTGGTCCTTACACTGCTAGGTGACTAAGTGTCTTCCAAAGAACTGATATCCCACTGATGTTGACTTGTAATTCGTCTTTCAACAACCATAGTCCGAGTCACTATACGTTGTAAGCTCAAAGTCATCATCATGAGGACACCACAACCTAAGTGTTGGAGTACCCTTGAGTTAAGGAAAGATCCTTCTTACCCCAATTAGACGATTCCGTTTTGGTTTCACTTGATATCTAGAACAAAGACACGTGGCGTACATAATATCAAGACGAGACATTGTAAGGTACATCATAGATCCAATCATTCCTCGGTACATAGTGACATCTACCAGATCACCATATTCATAAGGTGCCGCATCGTGGTTCGTGGCAAGTGGAATCCCAGCAATCATTGCATTCTCCATGTCAAACTGACTATGGATATCTCCTACATATTTGGACTAATGTAGGAAGATTCCATTTGGTGTCTCATCCACCTGTAACCCAAGAAAGAACTTCATCTCTCCCATGGAACTCATCACAAACTAAGCTTTCATCACGGATTCGAATTCTTTACATAGTGCTTCATTTTTAGAACCAAAGATTATGTCATCCACATATATCTGTACCAGTAGTAAATCACCATCTTTCTCTTTAGTGAATAACTTGTAGTCAATAACCCCTCTGTGAAAACCTCGTTTCAGCAGATGAGTAAAGAGTTTCTCATATGAGGCTTGAGGGGCTTGATGAAGCCCGCAAAGTGCCTTTCCCAGTTTATAAACTCTACCCCAATGTCAGATGCATAGGCTAAGGAGATACGAATTACTTCCATCCTTGCCGTAAGTTCAAACACTTCATTGTGGTCAACGCCTTCGACTTGTCTAAACCCTTGAACGACAAGCCGAGCCTTGTTTTTTATTATAACCCCTTGGTCATCTTTTTTACACCTAAGAACCCATTTAGTGCCAATCACCTTGCACCTTTTGGTCTGTCCAAAAGAGTACATACTCCTAACTTCTTGAACTGAAGGACTTCTTCTTGCATAGCAATAACCCATGCCTCATCGTTTCAAGCTTCACTTACATATTTTGGATTAAATTGAGACACGAAACATCAAAAAGCACCATCGTGTAGATATCCTTTTTCCATGATGTGGCATAATCAGCTGAGTATAGCTGATTTCGTATCTGAACTCCCGATAGAATATCCCCGATGATGTTGTCCAGGGGATGGCGCATATTAAGTCGAGTTTGGGGAGTGGTGGGAACAACTACCTCATTATCCAGATTTTGAATCCCAGCTTCAGTTTCTATGGCTGTTGGAGTATGGGGTTTAGAAGTTCCAGTGGCATCAAGATCAGATGCTTGTGTACTTTTGGTAGTGGGAACTTATTCCTCCTCGTCCACATTTACAGTCTCAACTGATTCATCATCAGAGGAAGACTCACTTACCTTAAGCTCTCCCCCTAAAGGGCTAGAAGTATCGTCTAATGGAACCAATGATGTCGAGTCTAGTGTAGGAGTATTCAGAACATCATACATCATTTGAGCAGGTAACTCATCATTAGGATGAGAAGGAGGTAGATTGAAGGACTTCAAAATTCCATCATAGTCAATGGAGAAGGAAGGTCCAATGCCAGCAAGGGGGATGGTATATCTTTGGACATCAACATTGCACCACAAGTCTACCTAACCGATGAGTTGTTGTGAACTCTCTTATCTGGTATACTATATCCGAGAAAGATACCTTCTTCTGCCTTCTCACAAAACATCTGAGTTCAAATTTTCTTTAATAGCATGCACGGTGCTCCAAATGGTTCTAGATACTCCAAGTTGGGTTTACATCGCTGGAGCAATTCATAACACGTTTTTCCATGACGTTTGACCACTAAGACTTGATTGAGAGTGTAGCATGCAGTAGCCACTGCCTCGTTCCAGAATTGGATTGGCAGTTTAGAGTCGGCTAACATTGTCCTTGTTGTCTCTATCAACCTTCGATTCTTTCTTTTAGCAACCCCATTCATCTCTGGAGTATAGGCATAAGTAAATTGATGAACAATTCCTTTCACTCCATAGAATGCCTCCATCCACTCATTCTTGAATTCTGCTATGTTGTCTAATCGAATCTTTCTTACATTCAGCTTGTAGAGTGATTACAATGTAGTGACTAAATGCTTGAATGACTCAAATGTCTTTTACATGGCTTTCAGAAACATCACCCAATAGAATCTTGAGTAATCATCAGTTACTACAAAGCAGTACCAATCTCCAGCAATGCTCTTTATGCTGACTCGGCCAAACAGATCCACGTGTAGAAGCTCGAGAGGAATGTTAATAGAAGTACCTTTCTTTGCTTTGTGAGACTTCTTGGTCTGTTTCCCTTTCTTACATGCTATGCAAAAATCTAGGAGCTGGAAAATCTTGCCTGTAACTCCATTCACCAAACCATTCTAAACAAGATAATTCATCTTCCTGGGATTAATATGTCCCATTCTCCTATGCAAGGAGATTGAATCCCTCTCTGTTGCGTTTGACCAGAAGCATTAGGGCAATAGACTCAGTTGTGGAGGCTTTTGATAGATCCAAGACATACAGATCATTATATCTTGAATCTGACATTAGAATTTTATCCTCCTCGATAACATACTCCTTCAACATGTAGCACTTCTTGTTGTCAAACACAATCTTGAATCCCTTATCACAAATTTGGGAGACAGAAAGCAAGTTTTTTTGCAGTTGCTGAACATAGTTGACCTTGTCAAACTTTACTTTCTTGTTTCCCACTTCGCCTTGAGCGGTGATATAACCTCATTTCTTCCAGCGACTAATACGTGTTCCCTTTATTTTCTTGACGTTGAAAAGGAGAGATGAATTCCCGGTCATGTGCCTAGAAGCCCTACTACCAATAATCTAGGTATTAGTGATAGTGTAAGGCCCCGCCCCTGGGACGCCTACAACTGGTCAATCATCGCAAAAAACATTTATATATATGAACTTAAATAAAACATTGTAGAGGAACCATTAAACAAACATTTCATTTTATTATAATAAACGGTTTTGCAAAATAATACAACATTCGTTACAAAATATCATTTTTTCGCATTACAATGCAAAAACATTAAACAAAAGAATGCCATCCAAAACAGCCAAGTAGCCGCCCCGGGCCATCCTCAGCAACCGTTACCTGCCAACTAGAAACACATAAAAGTCAGCGTTGTTGAGTAAGTTCTAGTTTTAAAATTAAACATACTTTATTTCATTTAAACCCGTACTTTACTTTCATACATGATCACACATAATACACTCACTTTCATACATACTTTCTTACTTTCATTCGTACTTTCATTACTTTACGATGACATGTACATTACCCCGAACATTATGCACGAAGCTGGTTATTGGGCCTTAGGTCTTTCATAGACCTCGAACATTGTGCATGAAATTGACTCTAGTACCTAGGGCAAGTACATTCACCACTTATCTTTTCTCTTTTCAATTTGTATGAATGTCATATGATATACCCCGAACATTGTGCACGAAGCTAGTTAATAGGCCTAAGGCCTTTCATACACCACAAATATTATGCACGAAGCTGACTCTAGTACCTAGGGCAAGCGACACGGATCCCATACATATGGTCAATCACAAGGATTAGACCCTAGTGTGCATCCTTCTAAGGTAGCTAAACCGCACACAGTTGAGCTAATACCCTTCATGGGAGTGAACCTCCATACGTTGATCGCAAGACTTTCTTATTTTCATTCGTTCTTTAATGCATGCATTCTTTCATTTCGTTCCTCTTTTCAGTATGTTCCACGTTACGTTAATAATACTTTTCATTTCATTCATTAACATTGAACATAAAGCCACGGGAAAATAATCGTACATAATAAGGAACATCAACATGAACATATAAACATCACCATACAAGGCAGGATCATACATACATAATATTCATCATACATATCATCATGCATAAGCATCATACATACCTCATCATCATCGTCATCATACATCACCCAACATATCATCTATGACTTCAAAAAGTCAACTTACCTAACCCCCACAAACCTCCCAAGTCAATGCCTATATTCACATTTTCCCCAAAAATCAAAAAAAATAATCCAAGTCTTTAGGCGCATGGGCACTATGCAGGCGGATGACCACTATAAAGGCACATAGCCTTTCAGGCGCATGGGGAACACTTAGGCATATAGGCAACTTTCAGGTGCATGAGTACCTAGGCGCATGGGAATCCTGGGCATCTGGACACTTAGAAATCTTTAGCCTATTTCTAGGCACATGAGGTTTTGGGTGCATGGGACACTTAGACACCTCTTTTCAGTTAGGCGCATCAGCCACTGTTTTGGCGCATGAGCAGTCTAAATCATCCTAAACATCATAATCCATCCCCAAACATCATATAACCAGTTCTATGTTGAATTTGATGGATACTTTATGCCCAAGACACATAGAACATTTATGTGGTTAATACGTTATGATCCAAGTCGGGTCATACCCAATAACAAGCTTAGCAAACACCAATTAACATTTAATTGATGATATGATTATGCAATTAAATAAATACACCAATTTAGAAGATGAGTTTTCTAAATAAGATGCATATGAGATTGAACAACTTATAGGGATATTTTGTTCATTGGTATTATTTATAATGTTATTTAAGTTGGTTAAATAACATCAAATAATAAAAGTGTGTGTATGTTATATAATTAAAGGTTAATTACATAACTTACTTAGAAACTAGTTGCAAATTAATTTGTAGATAAAATTAGGCGGAAACCCCATTTGAACTTCAATTTTTGGCCGCCCCACTTTATGAGTCGGTCTTTTGTTGTCTTGGAACACAACACTTGTTGAGCTAGTTGCGCACTCCATCTTCCTCTCTCTCTTACATGCAAAAGACCTCAAGAAGAACAAAACTCTCTCAACTCTATAGAGATTCACGCCTGGAAAAAGGGTTTTTGAGCAACTTCTTGCTTCATTTGGTGTTAAAATCCTAACAAGAAGGCTCTTTGCTTGATGCTTGTGGGTATGGAAGCTGTTGCACCCTGAAAGGATCATACATGCCAACTCAATGGGTGAATTGATGGTTGCTTAGCTGGAATTCCACAAGTCCAAGATGAAATGCGGATGAAGATCTACAAGGAAATTAGCAAGTGTTATCTTCCACATTAGTTAATGCGGAAGACATAACTCTGATGCGGACAAGTTTTACTCTTCCGCATTGACTAATGCGGAAGACATAATACTAATGCTCAAGCACAAAAGAAGATGCCGACAAGACTTTGCTCATCCTCATTGACAAATGCGGATGACAAACCAAATGCGCATAAGTATTTGTTCATCCGCATTAACGAATGCGGATGACCAACTTACTAATGCGGATGATCAATTAAAGTTGCTGATCAAGATTATCTCATCCGCATTTGTCAATGCGGATGAACAAGCAGAAATGCGGATCAAGACTTAGACTAGTTCCTGATGTAATAGGTTAGGGGTAGTTTAGTCATTTTATAAAGGCATCTTGTCCGCCTATAAATAGAATAGTTGACCTCGTATTGAGGTGACGGCTGATAGATAGAGAATTTTTGTTGTAATCATTCTCTGTAATTTATCAACTTTCATATATCAATACAAACAACAGTTATGAGTATCTTTCTTGCTTTGAATGTTCTTTGATTGTTTCTTTCCGCCACTCAATCATTGACTTGATTATCATATTTGATTCACAGTAAGAATATTACTCTTACTCAACCCCAGTCAAGTTTTCTTGAATTGAATGTTCTTCGATTGTTTGTTTTTGACAATTCAATCACTGACTTGATTACCGTATTCAATTCACAGTAAGAATCTCGATCTTACTCAACTCAATCAATTGGTATCAGAGCTTTGGCTCTCGATTCTCCTTTAGATCTACTCACAGACCGAATAGAACTCGGTTGATCTGGTAATCAAGTTGCTAGTAGTGGATATCTTCATTTCTACTTAGTAAAAAACAAGAATACTCCTGTCAAACAGCAAGAAAATCATTACAGAAGTCATTCTGACCTTGAAAGAACTGCTTGAACAAGTTGGACTCATCAAACATAATCAATCTTAAAATCAACTAAATCTATACTCACACAAATCAACATGGATTCTAACAGTTAGTTTGAACTTGGTCATACACCTAAACCTCCCATGCTCAAACACAAATCTAAGTTTAAACAATGGAGAATAAGGTTTAGAAATTATATCACAGGTGTAGATCCTGATTTTTGAATCTCAATATGTAAGGGTCCACATATTCATGTTACTCTATGAACAGCTCAAGCTACATTTTACAAGACTGCTAGAATACAATTGAAGACTTAACTCTTGATGAAGATGCTATAAGAAGATCAAGATTGACCTCAAAGCATACTCAATCTTGACTCAAGCACTCAAGATGGATGTGCTGAAAAGATTGGAAAAGTATGGAACTGCTAAAGCTTTTTGGGATGCACTAAAAATTATGTTTGAAGGAAGCAATGAGGTTGCTAAAATTAACAAAGACAAGCTGGTCAATCAGTATGAAACCTTCCACCACACCAAAGGAGAATCCATATCAAAACAACTGCACAGATTTGTACAGTTGGTAAATGATTTGGAAATCATGAGAGTTTCTTACAATATTAAAGAACTTAACAAGAAAATGCTTCACAGTCTCCTTGAAAGCTGGAAGCAAAATGTCACCATGCTGAAAAATACTTTTGATCTTGAGAGTACCACTCTAGACATTAGGATAGCCAAGATTGAAGCTTTGGAACTTGATGAATAAAGCAGAAACCTGAGTGGACCAAGAGTGATTGAGGCCTACAAATCTCCTTCAGAATCTCATTCTATTGAAAATGCTTTCATCATAGAGGAAGATGATTTCATCTCATTAAGAGATCAAATGAACAATACTGGGTTCATTGCAACTCCACCATTCAATCATCCTTCAACTTCATCACAAGCACCCAAAGTCTCCACTATTCCTCAAACCTCTCCTAAAGACTCAAGATCAGAAGAGCAAAAGGCAACTTACAATGCCTTTGTTGCAAGATTTGAAGCCTACCTAGGAGGAAGACTCACTTCTGCCAACCTAATTCAGGAAGATTTGGAAGAAAGGGATCCTGATGATGTTGAGGAAATGAATCTACAGTGGAAAATGGCAATGATTGCCATGAGAGCAAAGAAATTCTTCAAAAAAGAAAGAAAGCTAAGCCTGAATGAGAACACAAAACTTGGATATGATAAATCCAAGGTGAAATGCTTCAATTGTGGCATGACTGGCCATTTTTCGAGAGAGTGCAATGCTCCCAAAAGAACAACTATCAAAGGAACTCTCCAAGCCAATCATCATCACAGCCCAACTCAAGCTATCACTCCAACAATCAACAACAGCAGTATCATCATTCTCATCATCAACAAACATACCAGAATCAACCACAGCTAAAAAATCAAGCCCATGCAAGTAGTCAACCTTCTGCCAGTGCCCTTATGATTAAACAAGATGGGATACGTGACTGGAGCGTGTATGCTGAGGAAGTCAACCCTCAATTCCAGAATCATGCTCTTATTGCTCACATCAATGATGGACCATCTTCAATGCCTACTGAGGTAAAAACTAACCTTTGTAGTGAAAAATACATAAATGAATTACAAGAGTACAGAGAACACAACCATAAACTGGCAGATAAAATTAAAGAAGAAAAAGTGAAGTCAGAAATGATGAAGAGAGAACTAAAAAGCTTTGAAATCAAAATCAAATCTCTCATTTCTGACATAGAAAAATTGCATGGTGAGAAATACACTCTTGCAGCTGAAAATGAGCTACTTACTGAAAAGTTAGCTCAAGCTAAAGCTCAACAATCTATGACTGAAGTGAAAATTTAAAAGTTTCAAATGTCTTAAATCAAGCTGCAAGAGATGTTGGATTCACAAAAGGATCCAAAGGACATGTCAGGGATTGGGTATAATTCATGTCCTCCACTATACAATGACAATTACACTGTCATGCCTGACTCTATCTCACTCTCTAAATAAATTGAACCTAAAACTATGGAACCTAAATCAGTAGTGAAACAAGTGACAAATCCTCAAAACAAACCTGATGTTTATTTTGAAACCATTAAGGATAAAATCAAGTTAGGTCACCCAATAAAAATCAAAGAGTGTTTAGACAAGACAGTGAGTGTCAGAAACCATCAAGCCCTGTAAAAGAAATTGTACCTTTCATAAAACTCATACCATATCTTTTACAATGAAAAAAGAAATATGTCAAGACAGTGAAATCCACTACTGAGAGTTATGATAATGAGATTATATCTCCACAAAATTCAAGCAAATCAGAAAAGGTTTCACTGAAAAAGAAACAAACTGTAAAACTAAGTTCAACACATAAAACTTCATCGGACCCTCAAACATGAAGGTTAAGGCAGTGAGTTGGGTTTGATATCTGTAACAAGGAACATGTTGACCAGTTTGAGAAAGAAGTGAGAAATAGGTTGAAGAAATAGAAACAGCCCAGACAACTGAACAACAGTAGTGTTATGAAGTAAACTACTAAAAGGGCTGATTCTGATTCATCACGTAAAGAAAAGAAAGTGACTCATCAAAAGAAAGTAACAGTTGAGTCACACAAGGAAAAATCTGATTCAAGAAACAACAAATGTATTGTGATATTTGTGACATGTTCAATCACAAGACAGATAAATGCTTCTTTAATCAATATTGTTCTATTTGTGATATGAATAATCACTCCACCAAAAATTGCTATTTTAATCTGTGACATGAACAATCACAATACATCTGATTGTTACTTTAATCAGAAGGGGTTGAGAATTCCACAACACAAGCCCGTCTAAAAAACATCTACTGTGACGCACTCTGTTAGACCTCATCTTCATAATACTCAATCTAGGACCCATAGATCAGCAAATGACAGAAATAACTTGAAGGATTTAAGGAAGGGTCAAAGAAATCATCTCACAATGAAACACAAACTTGACCTTCCTAAGCAAAAACCAACCTTTGATAATGAAGCTCGGGCTAAATTTTTACAAAGAAATAGAGACCAACGATTTCATTATTCATTTGAATCCTCAGTAGATGTTGATGAGATGACTTGACCAATTCATCATCAAAAGTCTCCCAGAACACCTCCATCGAAATCACAATTCAGAAGGAAATACCAGGAGGTGACTATCATGAATTGGAACGGGAAACCCAAGACCATCATGGCATGGGTTCCTTATTCTAATTAGTTCTTTTTGCTTGTAGTTTCATCCACACAGGTCTAATAGCCTATGGTACGTAGACAGTGGATGCTCGCGACACATGACTGTAGATCGTTCCCTCCTTCATGATTTCAAGTACATACAAGGAACTACTGTAGCATTCGGTGGAGATTGAGAAGGTGGTAGAATTACAGGAGAAGGATCTATGACAAACGGGATGCGGAGCTTTGACAGAGTGAACTACTGTGAACAACTGAGTTTCAATCAGTGTAGCTAGAAGGCATTGCTCATCAATTTAGTGTAGCTAGAACTCCTCAACAATATGGGGTAGCTGAAAGGCGAAATAGAACACCGATTGAAGCAGCAAGAACGTTGCTAGCCGATGCTAAACTGCCAATCACCTTCTGGGCAGAAGTAGTTAACACATCGTGTGTAAGGATTCCTGAAGTCTGATGCAACCCAAAACTGCCTAAGTGTTTCAGCAACATGCACTAAGTACTGAAGTGAAGAATGCTTCGGAAGAATTACACAAAGCATTAGAAAATACTCTAAGTGTAATATCTTCCGAAGCCAAGACCAATATCTTCCGAAGCCTAACATGAAGTCTTCCGAAGCTTGAAGAGACAAAGTCTTCCGAAGCTTCAACCTATGAAGACAGATTTCTTCCGAAGACTTTTAGTACACATGCTTTATCTGATGTACTGTTCCATAAAGCACCTTTTCCGCTGCGTCTCTGATAAGTCACCAACTTACAAGAGTTGGTGAAAAGGTTCATGCTTTTGGTAACTGTACATTGAGGTCTTGAGTCTGAAACTTTCCACTTTATGTACTTTATTCTTTTTGTAATGTATAAGGATGTGAGCTATGGCATGTCATAGTCACAAGGTCAAAAGGCAGATATGCATTTTGATCCTACAATTGATTTTGTTAGTGTCTAGTCAATTGTATCCAGCTGGCTTTCATAGTATAGCCGGCTGTAGGTTGTAGTATAAGTATTCCAAGTTCTAGTATTTTCTAAATGCTTTGTAACACTTGTAAAAGAACTTGAGAAAGCAATATACTGCTCCTTGAAAACTATACTCTCTTGTTCTGTCTCTTGCTTTACTTGTGTCTCTGCATCACCTTTGGTTACCTAGTTCACTGTTTGATTAAGGTTTAGTAATCTTCTCATTGTGTTGTTGTGTTGTAATTGTGTTCAAGCCCTTGAACGTTCCTGCAATTGGTATCAGAGCATTCAGGCTCGTGATATAAGATCTAACCATCTTAAGATCCCTCAGACACACAAAAACTAAACTTTTTCAAATGGCTTCCATCTCAAAGACTGATATGGAGACTGGAACCATGAACAAATCCCCATTGATCACTCTTGATGACTTCGACACCTGGTGCATGAGGATGGAAGGCTTCATCAGGTCTCTTGACTCAAGAATGTGGGAATCTGTTGAATATGGACCTTTCATACCTAGCACCCCCTCTGCTACCGGTGCTGGTATGATTCCTAAAGATGTGGCCAACTACTCAGATGAAGATAGGAAAAGAGTAGAGATTGACAGGAAGGCCATGACTGCTCTTCAGACTGCTATCCCAAACTCTGTGTACAGAGGTTTTAAAAAGTGCAAAACAGCTAAACAGCTGTGGGATGCACTGAAGCTGATGTATGAAGGCTCCTCTGAAGCCAAGGAGAACAAGAAAGATCTTCTGAAGCAGCAGTTTGAAAATTTCACCTTTAAAACAGGTGAAACCATGACCCAACAATACTTCAGGTATGTTGAGATTTTGGATACCCTTGTGGATGGAGGGGTTCCTCTTGAGAACAGAGACATTGTAAGGAAGTTCATGTCCTCACTTCCTAGGCAATGGACACACTATTGTGTGGTAATCAAGAGGACTGAGAACCTTAAAACTCTTACTCTGACAGAGTTATATGGGATTCTCAGTGGATACCAGATGGAGATGAACTTACCAGGTTCATCTGGCAACTCTAACAATCAAATGGGTTCAGCCCTTCATGTGGTTGAAAGGGACAGCATAGAACCCCAACATCATCTCCTATGCTACCCTGACAACTCACAAAAGGGTCCTTTCATCACCTTCCCGGAGACACCAAGGGAGAACTTTACTCAAGGAAGCCCATTCCAAGAGACAAGTTCTTCTCAAGCCTTTGTGTCTGCAGATGAAAGCTGTGGAAATTATCTCTTCACTCTTGAAGACCTAGACTGTATCCATCCAGATGACCTGGAATACATGGAGATAGTTCAGCAGATGGCTCTTCTCACTCACAGAGCCAAGAAGTTCTACAAGAGGACAGGAAGAAAATTTCCAAGCAATGCTACCAGTGGTAAGTTTGGGCTGGATAAAAGCAAAGTTAAGTGTTACAATTGTAACCTTATGGGTCACTTCGCCAGGGAGTGTAAGGCACCCAGAGCAAATGGGGGTCAAACACAACTCAGACCAAACTACACCAACAATACCCCTCAGGCTGAGAAGACAAAGCAACATGCTGCGGTTGCTGTTGAAGAGGGAGGATTTGACTGGAGTTTTCAGGTGGAGGATGCTTCTCCAAACCAAGCATTGATGGCTGACCATGATGAAGCCAAGGTATTAGAACATCTTTGCTCCCCTGAATGCATTGCTAAAGTAAATAGATACAGGTCCTACAACCTAGAGATGAGATCTGATCTTGAGTCATTAAACATATTAAAATCTGACTTTAGAATGTCTGAAAATGATTACAAGTTAAAGATAGAAGACTTGGAGAAAACCATTTCAGTACTAAAACATGAACATACAGATTTTAGAACTCAGATCCAAGATCTCATCACTAAGTTGACTAAGTGCCAGGCTGAGCTTGTGATCAGCAAAGCCCTGGCAGAGAAAAGTGTTCTTGAAGAAGAGACCTTCAAGAACATGATATCCTCATCCCTACACAATAAGGTTTGTTATCAAATAGACAGGGACTGGGATCAAATGAGATTGCTCCTCCACACACAATCTTGTCTGTAAGATCTCCTAGGTGTGGAACTTGTGAAGATGAGCTTCCTCTCATAGATCCAATAAGTGAGGATGATGAAGAAGTGATAGTGAGGAATCCCTCTGAGAAGAGTGAAGAAGAGGATTCCTCCAAGGGCCACTATCCTTTTGAGGAGAAGAAATTAACTGTGATGACCAAGTCCAAGAGAAAGAACTTGATCAGGAAGAGCAAAAGGAAAGCAAAGAAGGCTCAAGAAATCAAGGCTACCTTTGATGCTAAGCAGAAACAAGTGTTCATCTCTGCAGGTTTCAAAGCAATAAGGACTGAAGACATCCACCAAAGCCTCTTATCCAAGAGTTCTGGTTCATGTTCAAATCAGCTCAGTACAAAGAAGAAGACTGAGCTGCTGTGTACCACTGCTGCACAGCCTGGACCATCAAATTCCAAAAAAAGTTCACAGCCCAAGGGAACTGTATCTGAATCTACCAAGATGAAGGTGAAAAAGGGATGTGACCAAGGCCAGTCTTGCTCTCAAAAGGAGATTTCTTTGAAGAAGAAAATGCTGTGTGTTATGTGTGAAAGTACTTCTCATATTGCCAAGGATTGTCCATACAATCCTAAAAGTACTATCCACATGACCAATACAAAGACTTCAAAGAATCTCAAGAAGTCTCAAGCTTCGGAAGGAAAGTCTGTTTCCTTCGGAAGCTCCAAATCAAAGAAGAAGGTAAATGGAAAATTACCTTCGGAAGCAAAGTTGGTCTCGGAAGAAAGGAGTTCTTCCGAAGTACTAAAGTCTACTGCAGTGACTGTAGATTCTTCCGAAGTGTCAGTCATTAAAACTTGTGAAGCTCCAAAAGCTTCTAAGGTTTTGAGGGTCAAGTCCAAGACTCCAAGGTGGTGTGGAAGTCTAAGAAAGACCAAATGACTGAGGTTTCTCCATCAACAACAGCCGAAGATCCCCTCTGTACAACCATAGGATCTATTACTGTTGCATTACCTTCTATTACACTTACTGAACCCAAGACAAGTAAGGCTTGGGTTTCCAAATGTAACTAATCATTTTCTTTGTGCAGGAACAGCTCAAGACAAACAAGAATGTCTGGATAATTGACAGTGGCTGTTCCAGGCACATGACAGGCGATAGGTCTTTACTTCATAATTTTGAGAGAATTGATGGAGGACCAGTTGCTTTTGGAGGAAATGAAGGTGGTTACATTTATGGAAGGGGCAAGGTCACAAATGGTAAGCTCAGCATTGAGAAGGTAAACTTTGTTAAGGAGCTTGGGTACAATCTTCTGAGTGTATCTCAATTTTGTGATCAGAGTCATAACATGCTCTTCATATGGATCATCTGAAGGAATTGCTGATGATGATTTAGAAGAGATGGATATTCAAGCCAAATGGCCTTAGTTAATATCAGATCTCAGAAGTTCTATAAGAGAACTGGTAGGAAATTTCCTGGACTCTCTAGCAAAACCAAAGTTGGTTTTGACAAGAGTAAGTTAAGGTGTCACAAATGCCAAAGGCTTGGACACTTTGCAAGAGAATGTAGATCAACTGGATCTAACTCTTCTGCACCCTTTGTGACTTTTCCTAGCACTAGTCTACAAAACAAAGGGCAACATCCTGCTGGTTCTGGTCATCAATCACACCCTGTATCTCCTGCATACTTAGTCCCCCAGGGTCCAATGTCATATCCTCTACCCTGCTATTACATGCCTCCGCCAAATCCGGTTCAAGCTCCAATTGCCCAACAACCACATGCATTACCTAAACCTCAACCTTCCCAATCTCATCAACAAACTCAACCTCAACAACACAGCTTTTTCACCCCGGGAGTTGTTGACTGGAGCAGTTTACCAGATGATTTATCTGGTCATGAACAACTGTTCTCTGGTGCTGGTCAACATGGTGGTGACAGTCCTTTTGGAAATCTAGCTCTTATGGCTTTGGAGTCTGCTGATACTTCATCCTCTAATGCCTCTACACCACAGGTATCACAGGTATCCTCTGAGGCAAAAGCCAAACTATGTTCTGAAACATGCATAGCCGCATTTGCATCTATTAGAGAAGCAATGTAGCTTTAATTAACAAGAACATTGAGCTAGAACAAACATTTCCAAAAGCAAAGTTGAATTTGAGTCTGTGATTAATGATAAGAATGATGAGATTTACAAACTTAAATGCCAAATCACTGATGATAAGGCTAGGGAAGAGATACTTCTAGAGAAGTACAGAGACCTCAAAGAACACTTGCAACTACCCAGGTAGAGTGTGATCGATGGGTAAATTCTTGCAAGGGTTTTGAAATGCTTCTTAGTAAGCAATCTGCTTCCAATGTGAAGTTTGGCATTGGTTATAATCACACTGCTCCACCTACAGACTTTACTCCCAGAGCAGAGGTAGAATTTGATGGTGAAAGCAATAACCAATCATTTTCATCATGTGATCTACTATCTGATACAACACCATCAGAAGTAGAAGTCAACATTAATTCCTCTTAGAAACTATCAGCTGATGTTGATGGTTCAAATGCTGACACTCACATGATCACAAAGTTGATCACTCCAGGTGATATTTCACAAAGTACTGAAAGTACTAAAAAGAATGTCATAACACCTGGAGAACAAGCCCAAACTACTACATGTACTAAAGGAAGAAAAATGCAAGTAGAAAGGGTGGGAAAACTACTGAAGAAGATATCAAGAAAGCAGGTACTAAAGCAAGAAAACTGCTAGTACTGATAGCAAACTGCTGAAGAACAAGTCTTCAGTAGTTTCATCTTCTTCAGCAGATGATCAACTTAAGATGAAGAAAAAGCCATGTGAAATATGTGGCTTATTCAATCATCTTACTGATGATTGCTGGTATAAAAAGGGCTCCAAACTCAAACATAATGAAAACATTAAAGAGAAAATGGATAAAATGAAAACTGAGTTTGAAATCAAATTTGTACCAGCAACATCAAAACCTGTAACCCCAAAATCCAAAAAGAAATCCAAAAAGAAAGGGGTTAAACAGGCAACAGCTGAGGTTGCTCAAAGAGAGATGGTACAACACAGGAACTCATCAAACTCAAGCATTAATGTGTCTAATGAGCTGAAGGCTTTATCACAAAATCAGACACAACTTGTTATGATGGTTCAACATCTATTGGGGAGAGTCAACCAATTAGATGCTCCTGTGTTGAAACCACAGAGAAAAAAATCCATGCCACAGGAATCTTCTTCTTCACCATCTCCATCCCCTCAGGCTGTTATTCATAGCAAGTCTGTTAGTTTACCATATGTTGATGTGAATAGACCCAAAACCAAAAAGGTTTGGGTCTCAAAAACTAACTAATTGTTTACGATTGCAGGGTTCTTCAACATGCCAAAGTAGTATCTGGTATGTAGACAGTGGGGGATCTATGCATATGACAGGGAACAACTCTCTTCTTCATGACTACTCTCAAGGAAAGAAGGGGTTTGTTTCTTTTGGCAATGATGCTAAGGGTTACATCATTGGAAAAGGTTTATTCTCCAATGGAGAAATAATGTTTGATGATGTTAATCATGTGGAAAATCTCAAGTACAATCTCTTGAGTGTCAGTCAAATGTGTGATAAAGGCCATGTTGCTCTTTTCACCAGTCACAACTGCAGGATTCTGTCATCCAAAGTTCTGAATTTGATTGATAAGGTGTTGGATGATCACACTCTCCTGAGGGCCAACAGGACAGGAAGAGTGTATGCCATAGATCTTTCCAAGAAAATAAATATCAGAGGCCATCCTTGCCTATTTTCGAAAGCCTCTCCTCAGGAATCTAAACTGTGGCACAGAAGGCTGGGTCATGTTAATTTCAAAAACATGAATCAACTGATCCACAATAGTTTAGTGAGAGGCTTACCATAAAGGAGTTCCACTGTGATGAACCTGCACTGCTTGTTTAAAAGGAAAACAACACAAAGTCTCATTCCCTCCTATTGAAGTGCCTAAGTCCACTGCCTGCTTGCAATTATTGCATATGGATCTATTTGGTCCTGTGAGAGTGATGAGCATGGCAAAGAAGAAATACTGTTTGGTAATTGTGGATGATTACTCCAGATTTGTATGGACTTTCTTTCTGTATTCAAAGGATGAGGTTGCTCAGAAAATTATCAACTTTGTGTTGTATGTTGAGAAGCAGTATTCCCTTTCAGTCAAGTGTATACGGAGTGACAATGGAACTAAATTCAGAAACCATACACTTGATGAATTTTATCTTTCATAGGGAATCAAAAGGCAGTTTAGCATCCCAAGGACTCCAGAACAAAATGGAGTAGTGGAGAGAAAGAACAGGACCCTATTTGAAGCTGCAAGGTCTATGTTGGCTGACTCTGGTTTGCCACTGACCTTTTGGGCTGAAGCTGTTAACATAGCTTGCTATGTGCAGAATAGAGCCTTAGTAAATCAGAGGTTGATGAAGACTCCATATGAAGTTCTCCATCACTTGGCTCCTCTAATTTCATTTTTCAGAGCATTTGGGTGTCCCTATTTTATTCTCAACACAAAGGATCAACTCCAAAAATTTGATCCTAAGGTGGATGTAGGGTATTTTGTTGGTTATTCATCTACTTGCAAAGCATACAGAGTCTTCAACTGCTGAACAAAGATAGTTGAAGAGACTTTGCATGTGAAGTTTAATGAATCTCTAATGGACAAGGTTCCACAAAACCTTGTGGAGTTGTTTGATTTGGACATACTGCAATATGTTCCCTATCAACCTCCAGTTGTTGCAGACCATGTGGATAAATCATCTTCTGCAGCATGTCTTCCACCTGGTGGTATTGATGATGATGATAATATCAATACTCACCTATTCAAGTTTAGTGACCAACTGCCTGAGTCTGCTAAACTTGATGTTCCTGTAGCTTCGGCAGTTCCATCCACAACAAACGCTGATGAGATTTCTGATTCCTCTACATCTTTTGAGTTACCATCAAATTCTTGGTTTCAAGATTCTGCATCAACATCTGCTACTACTAAAGGTTCTACAAACACTTGCACATATATCATTGTTTATCAAGAGCTGAAGAATCACCCAATGTCTCAAATCATTGGTGATATCAATGCTGGAGTTTCAACAAGAAGTCAATTATCTAACTTATACTTCTATGCTCTCTTCATCAGTCAGCTAGAGCCAAAGAACTATCATGTTGCTTTAAGAGACAATGGATGGGTTGAAGCCATGCAGCTTGAGCTACTTCAGTTCAAGAAACAGCAAGTGTGGGAACCGGTTCCTCTACCCCCAGGTAAGTGTGCAATACGCACTAAATGGGTGTTTAGGAATAAAACTGATGAAAATGGGCTTATTGTTAAGAACAAGGCTAGACTGGTTGTACAGGGGTTCTCACAAGAAGAAGGTATTGATTATGATGAATCCTTTGCCCCTGTAGCTAGACTAGAGGCAATTAGATTGTTCTTAGCCTATGTTGCATTCCACCATCTCAAAGTTTTTCAAATGGATGTCAAAAGTGCATTTTTATATGGAAAAATAAAAGAAGAAGTTTATGTGTGTCAACCACCAGGTTTTGAGGACAATAAACATCCTAAATGGGTGTATAAAGTTGATAAGGCTCTTTATGGGTTGAAACAAGCTCCTAGAGCCTGTTATGAGACACTTTCCACTTTTCTTCTCAAGAATAATTTCACTAGAGACTCCATAGATAAAACTTTGTTTATTAAGAAGGTGGATTAGCATAAGCTACTTGTTCAAATTTATGTTGATGATATTATTTTTGCATCCTCTGATCCCCAGTTGTGTGATGATTTTACCAAATTAATGAAAAAGAGGTTTGAAATGAGTGCAATGGGAGAATTACAATTCTTTCTAGGTTTGCAGATCAAACAAAAGGCTGATGGAACCTTTATTCATGAGTCCAAATATACAAAAGATCTTTTGAATAAGTTTGATTTAGAAAATTGTAAGCCATGTTCTACGCCATGTGCAACACCACACAACTGGATGCGGATCAGAAAGGTAAATCTGTTGATGAAACACTTTACAGATGTATGATTGGCTCCTTGATGTACTTAACAGCTTCTAGACCAGATATCATGTTTGCTACTTGTGTCTGTGCTAGATTTCAGGCTGCTCCTAAAGAGTCTCATTTGATTGCAGTCAAGAGGATCTTTAGATATTTGCAAGGTACACAATCTCTAGGTTTATGGTATTCCACTAGACACTCTTGCAAATTAGTTGCTTTTTCAGATAGTGACTATGCAGGGTGCAAGTTAACTAGAAAGTCAACTTCTGGTGGATATCAATTCCTAGGAAACTGTTTGATTGCCTGGCAGAGTAAGAAACAAACATCTGTTGCTACATCCACTGCTGAAGCAGAGTACATTGCAGCTGCAAGTTGTACTTCTCAGGTACTCTGGCTTTAGAACCAACTTTTGGATTATGGCATTACAAACTAAGACTCCATTATTAATGGATGTGCTTCAGTTCTGTGCATTGTCAAAAATCCAGTTCAGCACTCTAGGACCAAACATATAGAGATCAGACATCATTTTATTAGGGATTGTTTTGAAAAAGGTCTGATTGATCCTAAGTTTGTGCCTAGTGCTGATGAGCTTGCAGACATTTTTACTAAGCCTTTGGATAGTTCAACTTTCCAAAACCTAGTGTTACGGCTTGGTATGCTGCAGCTAGAATAAGTGATAACTACTGATGATATCAGTATATAAGTACTGATGATCATTAGTACCGTATCACATATAGTACTGATTCTGTTAAAACAACTGATAAAGTTACAACTACTGATGTAGTTATAACTACTGATGTCAGTAAAAACAGATAAGTACTGATGTCCTATGAAACAACTAAAAACAGCTAAAAGGCTGATGAGTAAGTGTTGAGGACAGTATGAAACAGCTTAAAGGCTATGAATTGACGAAAACTACTGATGAGAACTTTCTCTTAGTTGTTTCTACAACTGTTGTTTCATCCTAAACAACTGATGCCAAAAAACCATGTCCTCAGTGTTTCAAACTACTGATGACAAAACCATGTCCTCAGTAGTTTCATAACTACTGATGACTAATACCAAGTTATCAGTTGTTTACAACACCTAAAGACCAAATCGAGTCTTCAGTTGTTTTCAAACATCTGAAGTCAAAACCATGGTTTTCAGTAGTTTTATAACTGCTGATGCCTAAAACCAAGACTTCAGTTGTTTCAACTTCTGAAAGGGTAATACCATGTCATCAGTCGTTTACAACTACTGATGACTAACACCAAACCCTTCAGTCGTTTTCTAACCCTTACCCTATAAATACACCATACCTAATCCTTCAGCGCTTCATCCTCTCCAACCTAACGTTCAAATCTCCAAATCTTCTCTCTCATTAATGGCGACCATGCAGCTCAAACCACGCCATAACTATGTTGCCTACCTCACAAAATCACCTTTCTCATCAAAGTTCGACAACGCCATTGATATAATGGTCCAATCTCCTTACCAAATGGCCTTCCTTCTAAATCCCACTATTCATGTCGAATCCTTACACCAGTTTTGGACGAACGTCACCCTTCTAACTAGGGAGAACAACACCAAGTCTCTCCAGTCGTTCGTCAACATCATCAAGTGGTCATCACTCCGGAAGTCATTCGCCAAACCCTTAACTTGAATGATGCCACTTTCCCTGCTGGGTATCCAAAGGGCACAACTGATTTATCCTTTGCCCATCATGGATATCAGGGAAACCTCAGTGCCTCTACCATCCTGAAAAAGCATTTCCATGATGCAGAACGTCTTATCTTTCACATGGTAAATGTTTGCTTAGCTCCTAAGGCATCCTCTTGGGATCAAATGTCTACCAGGTGGCAGTAGGTACTATTCTCTATCCTTGAGCAACAAGACTTAAAATTTTCTCAAATTATTTTTCTTGAACTTAAGGATATGGCCTCAAAACCTCTTTCTAATCGATGGATATTATATCCTCGGTTCATTATGGCCATCATAGAGAATCAGCTGAAAGCTGAGGGACTTGTTGGCCTTGGAGTCCCTACAACGGCTGTATTGCCTGAAGTATACTCCAGGCACAACTCTGACCACACACTGAAACAGGCTGCCAAACTGCGAAAACCCACGCAGTTGGAACCCACAGCCACCACCTCAGAACCAGAGTCCCCACCAAACCAATCCAAAAAGCCAAAAACGGCTACTCAGGGAGATGAGTCCCCTGAGGATGCCCCTGTACCACAAACACAGGAACCACATACTGGTATTAACCCCCCAGTTGTGACAACGACTCAACCTGCCAAAGCCGCACAGGTATCCTCTCAACAGGATCCTGTTGCAACCAATAGGGAACCCACACTGCTGGAACCTATCTCACTTGAGAGGGTTACCATTGAAGCGCACCATTCACCCCGGGTGCAATATGCTTCTACCCAATCACCACATGCAACCGCCCCCCAAAGTCCTACATTAATTGTTGCACAAGTGCTGAGTCAGTTGCACTCCTCACCCCCTCCCCAGATAGCAATTACAACTAGCATACCTCTACCATTGCGGGGGAGGATCAAAGTGCATCTGATAACCCACAGCATAGGGGTTACAATGTTCCATTTCCTAGTGTAGAAAAGGAGATTCGAACTTCTGGTGAGGCTGCCACTTATCCTGCTTCAGCATATGATCATGATGTAGTTGGTACCATTACTAAGACCTTACCAGAGGCAACTGCTGATGAAGGACATAGTCCTGAGGCAGGAAGTCCCCAGTTCCAAGACAAAGGGGCACATGCTACAACTGATCTACACTCAGTGCATGTTAATCCTGATTCTATCAGGAGGTCAGGTGATTCAGTACCACTGATGATGACCTGGGCTTCTTTTACGATGTATTAGCCCAAACACCATCCTGGAAGAGGAGGTGAGCAGACTCAAAGAGCTGCTTGCCAAAACTTCTGCGGATCAAAGACCATCTGCCTCTCACACCCCATAGATGGCACCTTCATCTGAAGGTCTCCTAAACACCGAGCCACTCCCAAATACTCAGCCACCTGCCTCTGCTTCTAGCACTATTTCTCAAGAACAGAACCCCCTGAGCAAATAGCTGCTATCTTTCAAAATTCCCTACCTCTCATCATACCTATAACACTGATATAGTGATCAAAACCATTGATGAGAGGCTTTCTTAGTAATACAACCCTTGATAGAGAAGTTGTGGGCAAAACAGCTTTCTGACAATCAAACCCTTGCAACCAATGCACCCAAAAAGGGGGAGATTCTGTCAGTGAAAGCAAAAAAAAAGAGGAGTGCAGAGAGGAAAGAGAAAGAGAAAGAAACAGAAGTGACAGAAGTAGAAAAAGAGAAGGAGTTGGCTGTGGAGATTGAAAAAGAGAAGGAGAAGGAAGCTGACATGGAGAAATCAAAGAAAAGAAAGAATGAGAAGGAGATTGCCTTGGAGCTGATGTTAAAAGAGGCTGATGCTGAACACAGCAGATCAATGGATAACATCATTGATCAGTTGTTTAGGCAAGGCCATGACACTGACAAACTTGACTCTGAGATTAGAAGATTAGAGATTGAAGAAATCCAAAACAGATGGGCAAGTTATGATGTGTTAGAAAGAGAAAGGCGGAGATCATGATCAGATTTATAGCAAAATATCTTGGAAGATCAATGATCGAAATCAAGGCTTGGTCCAGGGACAGCATCTTGGCAATAACCACCAAGATCTATTCATCTGAAGTATACACTAAAGGATTAGTTATTGAAGCTTTGAATGAAGCTGGTGCTGGGAGCAAGACTGAACTAGCCAAGCAATCTAAAGCCACACTCACTTCCAAAATGCTAGAACAGCCTGTCAACATTCCCACACCTAAACCACCAAAACAACAACCCACCAAACCAACTCCCTTACCCTCAAAACCAATAGCCGATGATGTACCCCAGAAGAAGAAGAGGAGGGTATTGAGGCTAGAAGATGATGATGAAGATAGGCTGCCACTCTCAGCTGTTATACAGTTGCCGAAGGCCACAAGTCACTCCCCAACAATTACTCCTGAAACTCAAAGACAAATTGTGAAAGTGAAGCTAGAAGAAGAAGAACTTCACACAACACGATGAGGAATTGTTGTGGAGGGTTGACAAAGCATATGCAGCCACATCTTCTATCATCAACATGAAGAAGCAAGCTCTTAGATTATACACTCTTAAGCATACATTTCAATATCAAAAGGAGAGAGTAAGGATTTGGCCTGATCCCAGGGTGTCTCACAGGATTCACCAGAAAAACATTCCACAGAGATACATTGGCCAGGTGAAAAAGATTGTAGATGAAGTGATCTCCCCGGTCTTTGTAGTATCACCCTGGGAGATCCTAGAAGACTTCAAGAAAGCTTATAAAGCTAACCAAACCCCACAGAAGATGCTTGAAATAAAATGGTGAAAAAAGGGTTAGTTTATAAGAGGCTTGAAGAAGTCAAAAAGAATGAGCTCCAGTTGTTTCTAGAGGGCAATCACCCTCATGAATTTGCTTATAGAATAATAACAACTGTGGAGCTAAAGAATGGGAAATAGGTCAAATACCTATCTGAGTACTATGGGCCTGAATCATTATTTGAAGGAGGTGCTGAAGAGCTGACCATGGAGGAACAAATTACCTTACTTGAGGCCTACACAAGAGAGTCATACAGACTCATAGTGGGGAAGTAGATCTCATGGATGGGGTAACAACTCTGTGTCCAGTTCCCCAAGACAGAGTTCCCATTCATACTTTGCCAAACAGATCATTGTGACTTCTTCCCAGGCCTGTGCTTAAAAGGGTCACTTCTGAGCTGATCTAGAAGACAAAAAGACCAATCCTTCTGCCATAATAAGTGGGACAATTTCAATAAGTTTAGAGGTTTTGGCTGTATTGGTTCAGGGGGAGTTTGTTGGACCAAAAGAACCAATGAGCCTGATCAGAAAAACCTCTAAGTCCCACAGACATCACAACAACTGCTGAACACTTGATCAGCAGTTTGACAAAGTCTGAAGATTTCAACAGCTGAAGAACTAAAGTACCGAAGACTTCAAAAGCTGAAGACCAAAGTCTGAAGATCAACAGCTGAAGACTAAAGTACTGAAGACTTCAAGAGCTGAAGACTAAAGTACTGAAGACTTCAACAGCTGAAGACCAAAGCCTGAAGATCAATAGCTAAAGAACAAGTACTGAAGATCAACAGCTGAAGTACAAAGACTGAAGACATTAGCTGATGACAACAGCTGAAGTTCAAGTACAAGTACTGAAGCCTTCAGAGTTTGTTACAACAGCTGAAGAAGCATTCTTCAGTTGTTGTGATGGTTTCCTTTCAGTAGTTCTCTTTTTGTTTCAGTATTTGTAAAACGATTGAAGAGCATGTTCTTCAGTCGTTGTAGTTTAGTAGTTTCTTTTTAGTAGTTGTAGTGATAGTTAACACTTAGCATTTTTGTAAGAAGATGTCAGCTGTTTGACATCTTCAGTAGTTGTGTTAACTATCATTAGTTTGAATAAATTCTATTAGATGTCACTATCAAGTGACATCAGCATACGTCACATCTCCTATATAAGAGATGTTGACCTAATTGTATGTGTGACATTCTGTTACCACGAAAGCGAATATTGAATGAAATATATTTGCAGAATTCTTTCTGTCTATAGTCGTTTGTTCTTACCTTGAATATCTTTTGTTTTCTTGTGAATTAGCTAATTCATTGTTTGATTTCCGTTGCTATACTCTCTAATCCATCAAATGTAGATCGCTGATCTTAACATACATTACCTCGAACATTATGCACGAAGCTGGTTACTGGGCCTGAGGTCTTCCATAGACCTCCAACATTGTGCATGAAGTTGACTCTAGTACCTAGGGCAAATACATTCACCACTTATCTTTTCTCTTTTCATTCCTGATCAATGCCATATGATATACCCTGAACATTATGCACGTAGCTGGTTATTGGGCCTGAGGTCTTTCATGGACCTCGAACATTGTGCACCAAGCTGACTCCAGTACCTAGGGCTAGCAAAAAGGATCACATACATATGGTCAATCACAAGGATTAGACCCCAGTGTGCATCCATCTGGGGTAGCTAACCCGCACACAGTTGAGCTAACACCCTTCATTGGGTGTGAACCTCCATACATTGCTTGCAAGACTTTCTTATTTTCATTCATTCGTTACTGCATGCATTCTTCCATTGTGTTCCTCTTTTCATTATTAATGCATGCATTCTTTCATTTCGTTCCTCTTTTCATTATCTTCCACTTTACATTACATAATACTTTTCATTTCATTCATTAACATTCAACGTAAAGCCATGCAAAAATAATCATACATAATAAGGAACATTAACATAAACATACAAACATCACCATATAAGGCACCATCATACATACATAATATTCATCATACATATCATCATGCATAATCATCAATCATACCTCATCATCATCATACATCGCCCAATACATCATTTATGACTCCAAAAAGTCAACTTACATAACCCTCGGGAACCACCCAAGTCAAAGCCTACATTTCACATTTTCCTCAAAATCAGAAAAATAATCTAAGTGTTTTGGCGCATGGGCACTACGCAGGCGCATGAGCACTATACAAGCGCATGGCCTTTCGGGCGCATGGGGAACATTAGGCGTATCAGAAACTTTCAGGCACATTGGCAGTATTAGGCACATGGGCAACACTTAGTCATTTCTGGGTAATTCTAGGCGCATGGGAATCCTGGGCGCATTGGCACTATTTGGGCGCATGAGGTTTTGGGTGCATGAGGTTTTGGGCACATGGGACCTTAGACAGTTATTTTCAGTTGGGTGCATGAGCGGTCTAAATCATCCTAAACATCATAAATCCGTCCCCAAACATCATATTACCTGTTATAAGCTTAATTCTTACATTCTAAGCCCAAGAAAGATAATCGTAACATCATTAAACACATACATAGCCCAAAATTAAACCCCACCCATAAACATACACATACACACATACGGGTATAAAACCCAACCTTAATAAATCGTACATACATGCATTTCCAGCTTCAAAACAGCTTAAGACAAGTAAAAAGGTGGTTCTAGAACTCACCATAGCCGCCTTTGGTTATGACTTCTTCAAAACCCATTTGCAATTGAGTTCAACCGCCTAGAAACCCACCAAAAACACACCCGAACACATAAACATATAACCGAGGCTAAGGCTAGTTAAAAACATCTTAAAATCATGAATTCTTACCTTGAATTCTACTCCATGCTCTTGTTCTTCAAAAAACCCGTATTCTACACTTTCTCTCTCTAAAACATCTGAATGTTGAGTGTGTGTGTGTAGGCTCAAGGGCGGCCATACCACCTTTAACATCACATTTTAAACTTTTTGTCCTTTTAGGCACTTTTAACCCCTCAATTTGGGTTTTATGGTGTTTCTTTCATTATATTCACTTTATTCTTTCTTTTCTAACTTTAAAAGAATAACTGGGTGTTACAAATAGTACTGTAGCAGACATCCTGCACATACAAAGGAATTGATTACTTCAGGTTTGGGATCCAAGCCTTAAGTGGCTTGGGTGTCCTAGAGGTATCACAAATCATGTACTTAACCCACTATCCTTCAGAGGACGAGGGCACATCTTTCTTCTGCTTGTTCTCACAAGCAAACATATTACTTGGTTTTTTCTTCCATAACCATGTAAGGCCCCGTTCCCAGGACGCTTACAGTTGGATCCTAATCGCATATAAAACATATAATTACATTTGTATTTTATAAAGCATCGCAGTGGAAAATTTTAAAATTGATATTTCATTTCAATATAGTAGCTTTTGCAAAATAATACATTCTTAATCAGTTATAAAATACATTGTTGCATTACATGACAAAAGCATTATATAAATGGATGCCATCCCAAAATAGCTGAGTAGCCACCTCGTGCCATCCTCAGCAATCATTACCTGGAAACTGGAAACATAGGCCGACACACACGGTTCATCAGATCCATAAAAGTAGCTGGCGCATTGGTCAAACCAAAAGACATGACAAGAAACTCGTAGTGACCATAGCGCGTGCGAAAAGCTATTTTAGGAACATCTGGCACTTCACTTTCAACTGATGGTAACTAGATCGAAGGTTTATTCTTGAAAACCAACTGGCACCTTGAAGCTGATCGAACAAATTATCTATTCTCGGTAACGGGTATCAGTTCTTCACTGTCAACTTGTTCAGCTCACGGTAGTCAATACACATTCTCATACTACCATCTTTCTTCTTCACAAACAAGACCAGAGCACCCCAAGGAGAGATACTCGGTCTGATGAACCCCTTATCAAGCAGCTCTTGCAACTGCTCCATCAATTCCTTCATCTCCATCAGAGCCAACCGATATGGTGCCTTGGCAATAGGTTGGGCACCCGGTATCAGATCAATGTGAAACTCAATCTCTCTGTCAGGTGGCACTCCTGGTAAGTCTTCTCGGAACACGTCCGGAAAGTCACACACAACCAGTACATGAGACAGTTGTGGTTTTGGCGTATCCACATCCTTTACGTAGGCCAAATAGGCACTACATCCACGCCTCCTACACTTTCCCGCTACCGTCATTGTGATTACCTTCGGGATCGTAGTAACCCGGTCCCCATAAATAGTTACGAAACTCTCGTCAGGCGCTGTCAAACGAATCATCTTCTTGCGACACATAATGTTCGCCTTGGAGTCCACCAACCAATCCATCCCAAGAACCAAATCAAAACCACCTAAGGTCATCACGAACGGTCTGATACCACACAATGGCACCCAACTACCCAGATTGGCATCCCTTCCCTATCCGTCCCATTCTCAGTTTAAGTTAAGGTTTATTTTGAAAATTTACCCATTTCACTTAAACTTTGGCTATGATACCAACTTGTAAGGCCCCGTTCCCGAGACGCTTACAGTTGGATCCTCATCGAACATAAAACATATAATTACATTTGTATTTCATAAGCATCAGAGCAGAAACATTTAAAGATGACATTTCATTTCAATATAGTATCTTTTGCAAAATAATACATCGTTAATCAGTTACAAAATACATTGTTGCAGTACATCACAAAAGCATTATATAAATGGATGTCATCCCAAAAGAGCTGAGTAGCCACCTCGTGCCATCCTCAGCAATCATTACCTGCCAAATAAAACATACTTTCTTTCGTTAAAACCTTTCTTTACATTCATGTGATCACACAACGTACGTACGCATAGATAATATCATTATTATCTTCATCATTTGTTAACTTTCGTTTGTTCATTCTTTCTTTCTTTCATTCGTTCGTTCATCATTACATCTTTTCCTTTCGTCAACACCATGAACTTTACCCTTCATGCTCATTATACTGGGCTAAGCCTATCATAGACCTTCATTCACGGTGCACCGCACCTCCGGCCACAGTACCTAAGGTAAAGTTCAGGTACCCCATTGTCATATGCTATGCCCTCCATGATCATGGTACTGGACCTAAGCCTATAATAGACCTTCATTCACGGTGCCCACACCTCTAGTCAAAGTAACTAAGGCAAGAAACAATGATTCCATACATATGGTCAATCACAAAGAATGACCCTGATGTGCATCCTCTCGGGGTAGCGAACCCGCACACCGGTGGGCTAACACCTTTTAATGGCGTGTCCGGACATAGAGTGCTTGCAAGACTTTCATTACTTTCATCATTCATTAATGCATGCATTCTTACTTCATGTTCCTCTTTTCTTTATCTTTCACTTTACGTTACATAATACTTTCACTTCATTCATTAACATTCATAGTAAAGCCATGAAAAGATAAACATACATCATATCAAGGACATAACATACACAAGGATCACATCATACAGGCAACATCATATATACATAAGATGCATAGTCATGCATCATCATAATCATCATCATCATCATTATCATCATGCCCAACATGCTCTCTAAGGCCTCAACAGTCATCTTACATGAACTTACGGAAACCTTTACGTCAATAACTTACATCTGCACTTTCCCCCGAAAGCCAGAAGTTAAACTACACTTTTCCTCGGGTGCAACAGCCCTATTAGGGCGTATGGACACCCTTCAATCATATGGCCTCCATGCGACTAAGCATCATGCGAATGGACCAATGCGGATGAACACCAATCCCAATGAACACCCAATCGTGCGAATGGATCTCATGCGGATCAAGCTAATGCGGATGAGCACTTATGCGACTGGACCCCAGTCGGAGGACTCTCTATGTGACTGGCCCCAATCGTACGAATGAGCTCTCATATCATGCGAGTGAACACCAATCACACCTCATTCGCCCGTATGGCCTCCATTCGGTCGCCTAGCCCTAGCTGGTGCACAATGCAGTTCATCTTGAACCCAATCTGCCATTTTCGACCTCCAAGCTCATCTAAACCAATTCTAAGCCCAGATCAACCATCCTAAACATTAGGAATGCATACCACAACACCATTCAAGCACACACAAGCTCTAAAGCAAGACCCAAACGAATCATAAACATACTCATACATATATAAACGGGTCAAAAACACACACACCAAAACCCGACTTTCAGATGTGTTCCAACCCCAAATCATTCAAAAACGTGTAAAAGAGGGGTCCTAGAACTCACACAAACGACCACAACCAGAAGAGCTTCGATTTGACCTGCTTCTCAACGATATTGCTCACCCGAACCAACTTTTCTCTCTTTTTCTCTTCTTTCTCTCTTCTCCTCTATTGTTTACTGAAAATTTGAGTGTGGGGAGAGGGTTATGGTTGCTCTCTCCCTACAAATATCACCGCATGCCCAACTGTCTCTCGTTGGCGAGTTTGGTCCCTCAACTCTGGACTTTATTTCTTTTTCTTCATTCGTCAGCTTCAAAAATAATAAATAACCAGGTGTTACAAACTAGTTTTGTGTAAGGCGTGTTTGTGGTAAATAGACGACTGCTTACGGTTTGAACTTTAGGTTCACTAATAATCTTAGGTGTAACCTTAGGTGACACATCCTTTCTTTGAGCTAATAATATGTGTGGCCTTTGGTACCTTGCAGGAGTGTTAGATCTAATTTTACAAAATTTTGGTTTTTCATCAAAAAGTTGAATTTTCTTTTTAGGTGTCTGATAATAAGGACAATTTGGAGATATATGCCCTCGTTTTCCACAACTATAGCATGATCTCCCCTCAACAGTTTAAGGAATGTTTTGATGTGGGGTTGAGTTTGGTTGGGGTTTGAGATATGTCCGGTTCGGTTGTTTCTTTTCCTTTTTTGATGTTTTACCTTCTTTAACAAACTTAATTGTTTTGACATTTTGAACATCTTTCACTTCCATTTTATTAGGATTTTGATTCTTAACACGTTTATGGTTCATTGGATTAGACCTTTTAGGTTCTCAAATAGACGTTTCTGAACCTGATCCTAATTTAACCTTTTTAATTTTATCACCCAAATCCTCAATAGGTATCTTATCTTTTGATCCCAAAGTAGAATCCTTCTGTTTAGTGATAGATTTCATAGGTTTACCCATAGAATCTAGATCACTGACCAGAGGAGTAGACACCACATGATTCTTTGCTAGGTTATTATTAACTGGTCTACATTTAGTTTTCAAAAGGATTGTATGTGGTGGTGGTACTACCTTATAACCCAGACCTTCCCCGTCATTCCGTTCTTTCACTAGTTCTGAACTATGTACGAAGAACTTGCCAAACTGTGCAATTTTGGTTTTAGTGGTTCAACTTCGACATGCAAAATTGCTCTTTCCTTTTTAGTTTCCTCCAAAGAATTTATATATAACTTGATGTCATTTGATTAATTTAATGCAACAACCTCGGTTTCCCTTAGTTGTTTCCGCAACAGTTCTATCTTTTCTTTGAAGTTGCACTCATTTTGTTTTTAAAACACGATTTGCTTCAGTGCAGAGTTGTAAATCACTTACTAGATTATCATTATGTTCTAATAACCTAGCAAATTTTAAATCAATGCTTTCCCTAAATTTATCACATTCAGTACATGCATGTTTTTTAAATAATTTGTGTTTAGAATATACGTGTGTAGAACCAGACGAATCAGCCATTAAAGCAGTGTCAGACTCTTCGGTAACTGGAGATTCTGAGATTGTATCACTAAGCTCGTCTTCAACCAAATGATCAACGACATCCATAGCTTCTTTGATATTTGAAAGTGTATGCTCAGCTATGATGTCTCCTTCACTTGAGCAACCAAAGCCTTAGACTCTTTACTTGAAGATGAAGCTCTAATCTTATCCTTGTCTTGTTGGTTGAATGTAGGAAACGGATTTCCATTTCCATTCTTCTTTTGCTTTACGCACTCATGTTTGAAGTACCCCTTTTCACTACAATTGAAACATGTGACTTTGGTTTTGCCAAATCCAAATGTCGTATCTTTAGTGGCAACCAAATTTTGCACCGTCTTTTTAACAAACTTTTTCTCTCTTTTAACAGCACTAGCCAAGGCCCATATAATATCCATGCGTTCTAAGTCAGTTTCATTAACTTGCTCGTAGTCCTCGTCAGCAAGATGACAGTTTTATGTGTTGCTAGCAACTAATCCAACTAATCCATCATAATGTTGAACAACAGTAGCTAGAAGGTCCATGTGCTCTTTAGCAACTTCCACGTTGACTTTTCCAAGATTCTCGATCTTCAACTTGGTAGTGTTTGCCTCGGAACTATGTATTGAATTCCAGATGACCCTAACATTACGGTTCCTGATGCGCTGCATTGGGAAGGAGCAGAAGAGTTAGACACAAATGATGTTTGTACCGGTGCACTTGAAGCAACCGGAGTTGGAACTGAATTTTATAGTGCAGGATTCTGAGCATAGAATCCTTTCTTTGACTTGTATTTCATACGTAGTTCTTCCTCCCTTAACTTCAAAATGAAATCATTTATGTCTAAAGTAGCAAGAGTTTCGTTTTGTCTTAGATTAGACACAAATGGATCTGTTCGACCCTAAAAGGATTATACATGCCAATTCAATGCGTGAGTTGATGGTTTCTCTGCTAGATTCCCAGAAGTCCAAGAAGAAATGTGGAAGAAGATCCTGCATAGAAGAAAAACAAAGTATGGCTATCTGCATTAGTCAATGTGGAAGGCAAATACAAATGCTGACAAGTATTTGTTCTTCGGCATTAACAAATGCGAAAGACCCAAAAGTAATGTGGACAAGATTTTTTTCATCCGCATTTGCCAATGCGGATGACCAGACAAATGTCCAGAAGTATTTGTTCATCCGCATTAACCAATGCGGATAACCAACATACTAATGCAGATGATCAAGTGAAGAAATGCTCATCAAGTCAACTCATTTGCATTGGCCAATGCGGATGAACAAGCAGAGATGCGGATCAAGACTTAGACTAGTTCTGATGTAATAGGTCAGGGGTTGTTTAGTCATTTTGTAGAAGGCATCTTGTCTGCCTATAAATAGAATAGAAAACCTTGTACATGAGATGATAGAAATTAGACAATTAGAATATTTTGTATTCTCTAGGTTCATTATTACTTTTCTTGCTAAACCCTAGTAGTGATTGTAATCAATCACCTTTATTAATATATACAAAGCATTTGAGCATTTCTTCAACATTGAATGTTTCTTGATTGCATGAATCCACCATTCAATCATTAACTCAATCATTATATTCGATCCTTAGTGAGAATATCAATCTCACAACCCAGTCAATTGGTATGAGAGCTTTGGCTCTCAGTTCTTTTTCAGATCTACCCAAGACCTGAATAGAACTTGATTGATCTGGTGATTGAGTTGCTAATAGAGTATTCCATCATCTCTACTTAGTAAACAACAGAAAATACTCCTGTCAACACGTTCTTACCAAAACCTTCATATCAACCAGTTAATGTTCAAACGATTTCTATCAAGAAAATAGCAACATACTTCATTCTCGAAGCTATGAACAGTTGAAATAGAAAAAACCAACAACAAGAAAGTCACAAAAGTAACAAATCTTATTATGAAATTTGTTTGGACGATTTAGACAAGTTGGACTAATTGAACCTAAAATTCATTTAATTGGTAATTAAAACAAGTCAAAACTACCTGTTAAAATGGATTCTCACAGATACTTCGAAGATGGTCATACACCTAACCTCCTATGCTTAAACACAAATCTAAGTGTAAACAATGGTAAATCAGGTTTAGGAATTACATTACACGTGTAGATCCTGATTTTTGGATCTCAATATGCAAGGGGCCACACATCCCTATCGCTCTGTCTGCAGCTCAAGCTGCAATTTACAAAATTGCAAGAATACCAATTGAAGATCTAACTCTTAACGATGAAGATTACAAGAAAATCAAGATTGATCTAAAAGCTTACTCTATCCTAACTCAATCACTCAAGATGGATGTCTTGAAAAGATTGGAGAGTACGATACTACAAAAGCTGTATAGGATGCACTACAAATCATGTGTGAGGGAAGCAGTGAAGTTGCAGAAATTAACAAGGACAAGCTTGTTAATGAGTACAAAACATTTTCATCACTCCAGGGGGAGTCAATATCCAAACAGCTACACAGATTTGTACAGTTGGTAAATGACTTAAAAATCATGGGAGTCACTTACGAGGTCAAGGAATTAAACAGAAAATGTTGCACGGCCTTCCTGAAAGCTGGAAACAGAATGTAACAATGCTAAAAAATACTGTTGATCTTGGGAGTACTACTTTGGACTTCATGATAGACAAATTAAAAGCATTAGAACTTGATGAAAGAAGCAGAAATCTTGGTGGACCAACAGTGATTGAGGCATACAAATTTCCATGAGAATCACATTCTATGGAAAATGCCTTCATACTAAGGAGGATGATTTCATTTTATCAAGAGATCAACTGAATACCATAGGGTTCATTGCAACTCCATCAACTAATCATCCATCAACATCATCCTAAGAATCCAGAGTCATTGCCGCTCCTACAACCACTCCTGAAGACCCAGTTCTGAAGAACAAAAGGCAACTTACAATGCCTTTGTTGCAAGATTTGAAGCATATTTAGGAGGAACACTCACATCTGCTCATCTGATCCAGTAAGATCTAGAGGAAATGGATCCAGATGATATGGAAGAAATGGATCTACAATGGCAAATGGCCATGATTGCTATGAGGGCAAAGAAATTTTTCAGAAAAGGCAGAAAGCTTAGCCTTAATGTAAATACAAAGCTTGGATATTATAAATCCAAAGTAAAATGCTTCAATTGTGGCATGGCTGGCCATTTCTCTATAGAATGCAATGCCCCCAAGAGAAACAACTTTCAAAGGAATTCTCAAGGCCAGTCATCCTTACAGTCAAACCCAAGCTTTCACTCCAACAATCATCAGCAGCAGTATCATCATCCACAACAACATCAATCATATCAAAATCCACCTCAACTGACAAACTAAGCTCATGGAAGCAGTCAGTCATCTACCAATGCTCTCTTGAGAAAGCAAGATGGGGTATGTGATCGAGCATGTATGCAGAGGAAGTCAAACCTCAATTTCAAATCATGCACTTATGTCTCATATCAACGATGGTCCATCTCCAATGCCTACTGAGGTAAAAGCTAACCTTTGTAGTGAAAATATATTCCTGAATTGAAAGGTTATAAAGAGCAAAACCATAAACTGGCAGATAAAATTAAAGAAGAAAAGGTGAAGTCAGAGATGATGAAAAGAGAGATAAAGGATTTGAAATCAAAATCAAATCTCTCATCTTTGACATTGAAAAACTACATGGTGAAAAGTACACTCTTGTAGCTGAGAATGAGCTACTTACTGAAAAGTTAGCTCAATCTAAGGCTGAACATACACTTGCTGAAGTGAAACTTGAAAAGTTTCAAATGTCTTCAGCCAAGCTGCAAGAGATGCTTGATTCTTAAAAGGATCCAAAGGACATGTTGGGGATTGGGTATAATTCATGTCCTCTCCATCATACAATGACAACTACATTGTCATGCCTGAATCTATCACACTCAATGAGGAAATTGAAACTAAAACTATGGAACCAAAATCTATAGTAAAACAAATGACCAATCCTGCAGGATCGTTCAAGGGCTTGAACACAATTACAACACACAACACAATGAGGAGATTAACTAAACGTTAATCAAACAGTGAACTAGTAACCAAAGGTGATGCAGAGAACACAAGTAAAGCAAGAGACAGAACAAGAGAGTATAGTTTTCAAGGTAGCAGTATATTGCTTTCTCAAGTTCTTTTACAAGTGTTACCAAGCATTCCGAAAGATACAAGAACTTGGAATACTTATACTACAACCTACAGCCGGCTATACTATGAAAGCCAGCTGGATACAATTGACTAGACACTAACAAAATCAATTGTAGGATCAAAAGGCATATCTGCCTTTTGACCTTGTGACTATGACATGCCAAAGCTCACATCCTTATACATTATAAAAAGGATAAAGTACATAAATGGAAGTTTCAGACTCAAGACCTCAATATACAGTTACCAAAAGCATGGACCTTTTCACCAACTCTTGTAAGTTGGTGACTTATCAGAGACGCAGCGGAAAAGGTGCTTTATGGAACAGTACATCAGATAGGCATGTGTACTAAAAGTCTCCGGAAGAAATCTGTCTTCATAGGTTGAAGCTTCGGAAGACTTTGTCTCTTCAAGCTTCGGAAGACTTCATGTTAGGCTTCGGAAGATATTGGTCTTGGCTTCGGAAGATATTACACTTAGAGTATTTTCTAATGCTTTGTGTAATTCTTCCGAAGCATTCTTCACTTCAGTACTTAGTGCATGTTGCTGAAACACTTAGGCAGTTTTGGGTTGCATCAGACTTCAGGAATCCTTATAAACTCCCCCTAGGCTGATGCTACCAAAACACCTAGAAGATCTTTAAATGTTTGTAGTCTTCAGAATAATCATACCATCCCTTTCTTCATTTGATGGTCAGGATCATCAAGACTCTCATAGTATCTTCTCAT